>ML809453.1:7777-67939 GCA_009831015.1 Picea engelmannii | reverse complement strand
AGGAAATTGAATCTGGAGTTTCATACCTATCCTTTCCTCTGTCTCTATCATATTTACCCCTAAGTTTGTCTACTGCCAATATATTGGATTCTACTTCAAGGGATGCATATTGCATATGAGCCAAGGAGGTAGCTCTTCTTTCTCTAAATAGGAGGCAAAAATCAAGGTTGAAAGCACTACCATAAGTCATCTTGGAAGAGGTTTTCGTAGGCTTAACTTCAGCGGGAATATTTTTATACATCTTATTAAATCTCTTTAAGAAGTCTGAAACAGATTCCCCCTCTTCTCTCTTAAGTGCCCCGAATTTTGTAATATAATAAAGGAGATATTTTTTATTCCCCCAATGTTTTAATAATGAATCATCCAGAGCAACAATCCAGTCAACAAATCCAAGAGGCAATTCCTTAAACCAATCCCTAGAATAACCATCAAGGCTCTATATAAAGACTCTCATCTACACATCTTCATTTTCGATGGCCTGAATCTCTGCAAATCTATAAAAGGATGAAAGGTGTTCTTTTGTAGTCATGTCTCCATCCCCTGTGAATTGGGGCATGCACTTAAGGTAGTCTGTGTCTGGGAGAGAATTCATAGGCTGAGGTAAAACCAAAGGAGCGTATCTAGCAACCAATATCTCATCCATCCTGTTCCTAGGAGGATTAGCACCTGCCATTTGGACGTGAATTGGAGGATAAACAAGAGGAGATGGAATTTGAATAGGGGATATTGGAGGTGTGCTTCTGGGAACAAAGAGAAACAACTTAGGATCTGAAGAAAAGGCCTCAGGGCTCAAGGGAACAGAGGTTTCCCTCTCTATAAAAGAAACAAATTTAAGAGGAGGAGTGGTGAAACTGGGAGAGGGGTAATCAGCAGGAAAAATCCCAAAATTTAAACTTCTAGAAGCTCCAACATATGGTGTAATAGGAAAATGAAAGACAACTACTGGAGTTTCTATAGGAGGATAGTGAAAATCATCAGAAATGCCTGGTTAAGCAGCATAAGTGCCTTCCTGAAGGGTCGGTCATGTTCTGATAATTTTCTCTGGGTTGGCTTCAAATTTTGCTAAAGGAAGTTGTGAAGTAGACCTCATGTGTCTACCTTTGGAAGCCACAACTGCAACCATGGAGTCATAACAATGGATTTGCCAAGTGCACAGTTGAAATATTCAATGTTCTGAGTTATGATGCACCTTCAGAATTAGTAGGCTTTGTCGTTAAATCCCAAGGGAAATCTTCAATTCCTCCCCAGAAATGGCGCCAGAAATGTTAGAACCAGAAGTCACCTCCAGATTGCGTCGAATGTAATCCCAGTTCCCATCAGAGTTTTGTGTCACAGGTTGGTTATAAAAGGTCAAATGGCGTAGTCTCAAGAAAATATCATCTTAACTCAGAAAATTGTTCTAGTATGCACAAGCAGGTGACATCTTAGTTTAACTTCAGTCAGTAGGTTGTAGTAAAGGTGAGTAGGAGGAAGACTTTGGTGAGAAAAATGTAGAGGTCTGTCGCGGACATCAAGTCTTCCAACATTCGAGGAGGAAAAACTTAAACACAAGATCTTCTTGAATTCAAATCTCAAAGAAATTGAAAGGGATTATAACAATACTATAGTCAAACATTCATCATAATATAGTCACAATAATTCATGTGAATCAGTCAATCATGAACTCTTTTAGTATCAGAGGGAAACAAGAGGCAGAGAGGAAGCTGATTGTAATTAAACAAGAAGTATCATATTACAACACATAAACAGAGAACCAAAAGCTTCATTTAAAACTTTACAATACGAGAGATTTTCTCTACCATCGACCCTAACAAAATATCAAAATTGAGTATTTATACTTGGAACAGTTTCCACCACCAGTAGTTTGACCTAGACACTACAATCAAACATTTGTGTCTGCATATTATTCTATCAATCTGTGCATGTATTTTGCTGTTAGATGCGAGCTCAGATCAGTATGGGATTTGCAGAAAAATCTGTTAACAGGGGAACTTTGGGCTGACAGTCTGCCTCCATGGCCAATTCTTCTATGCTTTCCATTTATGTGGTCAAATGAGGTTTCAACCACCTTCCCTACTTCCATTATCTACTTTCATCAGGATCAGGACATAGTCTGACATCCATGAATGTTCTTGACGATCCTCTAGATTTATTCCAATTGATCCTGGCACCTTGAAACCACACAGATCCTTTCCTGAGACCATCATGGGTGCTTTCAGCCTTTGGTGTATCCCCCTCCATCGTTCCATGCAGCCTCGGGCCATGTCCTGGGGCTCGATTGTGAAATTTCAGGATTTTACATTTCGTGGGGTTTTCAATACATTCAATCTCAAAAATCCTAATGCTTGATCTTGTGAAATGGCCTATCCATATTGTCGATCAGACTCGCTTTGAATTTGACGGCTAGGATCGGTTCCTTGAACAACTTTAGTCACCCGCTGCTTAATAGGCACTTACTTTTCTTTATGTTCCTACTTTCCATGCTGAAATGTCTGAGTCACAAAATTGCAATCGCTCGGATTGGGTGACAAGTGTCCCTTCTCATCAGACGACCTAGATGAATATCGAAATTTTGGGACCTTGGGCCATCGACATTTCTCACTTGAGATTTTTTGAAACGAATTTCTCCATGTTGACCCTGCATCACATGTCCTTCTGAAATGGATGACCCATATTGTTTTGTGACTTTGCGTTTCATGAGTCCTCATCACTCTACCCTTTGACTTCTCTATTCCATGAGTCATCGAAATGTTGATCATGCGCTACACATCCTTCTAAAATGGAAGGCTAAGATTGACCTCGTGATTTTGGACCTCTGTTTGACATTAAGATTTGTGTAACCTTATAGTCCTGATAGCCTGATGGCCATCGATCTGATATGCTTGATGGATCTCTGTTGTTGAAAGGTAATCTACCTCACTCGCTTGATTTGATCCCATATCAGAATTCTCTAAGTGTTGTGGCTGTGGTTATGTCTGCGGTCTCTATAAACAAATACTTGGATGACTGGATGAGGGCTTGGGAAAACAAGAGGATCAATGACAGAGGTAAAGGGAGAGAAGTGATCAAACTTAGAGAAAACATAAAGGCTTAGGGCCGACACCTCTCAGGTAGGCAAAAAGGAGAAAAACTATAAGCCGAAAGGAAAAAACCTTACGATTGGGTCTGCAAAAGGAGGAGAGACAGGAAAAACTACAGACTTAAGCAAAAACCCCAAATTCAAAAGACTCTTAAAAGTTTATGTGATAACAGGTACAATCAAAAATAAAGAGGTGACACATGGCACCACAACAGGGGTGACATGTGCCACCTATTTAGAAGCTAACTGGGCAAGGTACAATCCAATCGCATGATGACAAGTGGCTCCAATCATAGTTTGACATATGGAAATGAGAGACAATGAGAGGTTGCCACATGGAATAATTCCATTGGCCTATAATGGATAGTGTTATATAAAATGTATGGAGTCAATTGGGTTCGACCCCATGACCTCCAAAAGCTATGAAAGGTCTTCACATAACTCTCCACACAAATGCACCACCACATCAATTTTGAGAAACATATGGCATATAAAATATTTAAATTGATGTAAAGTTGTATATGGGATCCAAAGGGCCAAGGTCCTAGCCCTCGACCCTTGGCCTTCAAATACATCATACGATTAACATCATATTGTGGAGGGGGCTATCACCGAAATGTGCACAGGAGTTGATATCGTATAACATTTCGAAGTTTTGGTTCATGTGAAATTTTGTTATATATATATATATATATATATATATATATATTATAACCATTTGCAAAAACCAACCATAAAGGTCATCGGGAATAGAACCTCGACCTCCACTTTCTATGGCACAGTTTTAACCAACAAGCTATGTATGTGGTTTTTTAAAACAAACCACTATATTTATAATCAAATGTTGTTGCAAGATAACATATACTTCGGATTTGATTAATAAACCAACCAAATTGCACCATAAATTACAGGATTTTGGTTAGAAGTAGGTGTATTTACTAGAACATACCCCAAGTCTAGAAACACATCATTTTTATGCATATTTTAGTCTCTTAAAACATGCCAAGAAAATGAAAGGTACGAGACTACAACATAAAGCATGTCGGGGGTCACTATGACAAAATTTCAAGTGTTTTATATCATTTTTGCATGATTTTTCACCAAGAACTCAATGGTGCACTCTATTTCTGAATTTGAGCAACATGTAAAAAGGTCATTGAAAAATGCAAGCATTTGAGCATTAATAAAAAAAGTCTCTATTGGAAGTGGACCCGAAGAGCTAGCCCAATTTGGGTGAACTATGTTTTATCCAACTTGTGTATTTGATTGTATGATTGTTTTTCATTTCAAGTTCATTTATTTGCAATTCATTTATCATTAAAGTGGAATTTCCTAGATAAGTATTAAACGTGTAATTGCAAAAGTGTCAAGCGATCATTTTATTTCGAAGATCAAGTAGATGTTTATGTGTATTGAGAATTATTAGCATATTAGGATTTTTTGGATCAAGTTGGTATCTGAGCAGGTTTGACAAGTATTTTGCAAGTGAATGCTTGTAAGAACCAAACTCAAACTTGGTAAAAAACTTGCAATTTATAAGTCTGAAATTGGAAAAATATTTCAATGACATAAGATGGATTCAGTAAAAGAAGAAGAATATCATACCATGACCCATGGAGAGATCACTTCAGTCATTAAAATAAGAAATAGATGAGTTAGAACGAAGAATTCAAAATCCTGTAAGCGGATAATCTTCAGTAAAAGGAGAAGGAGGAGGTGAAGGTGGTGGATTTTCCAAGCCCCGTTTCTCTTCCTCCTCATCATCATCAATTTATTCTGAAGCAAGTAAACATTCTTCTCATCGAAATAATTCCTCTAAGAATACTGACCATAATTTTCCTTTATTAAAATTGGATATTAAGTTTGATTTTTCGACCTATGATGGAGAATTGAATGCCGAAAAATTGGACAATTGGATCAAGCAAAGAGAGGTATATTGCAGGGTTCAAAGAATTATGGACGAGGCTGGAAAGATACAATTAACTGCTCTTTGACTAAGTGGCATCACCTTAATATGGTGGGAGAGTAAGATGCAAGTTGATCTGGTTCAAAAGGGTAAAGAAATATGTTCTTGGGATAAGTTTACTAAGTATCATAAAACAATTCTATCAATAGTCTCATATGAAAATGACAATGATCGAGTGGCAACATCTGAGATAGGGTAAAGGTCGGAATATTCAAGCATATACACAGGAATTCAAAAAGAAGGCATTATCCCTAGGAATTCCATTGTATACTCATGAAACTCTTCTGAAGTACATTTGTGGTATGCACTCATATGTTTGTCACACTATTCTAATGTTTATCCCTACTAACATCAACAAGGTATGAATACAAGCTACAAAACTAGAGGCTAGTAAGGGTAATCATTTGGGAAAAGATAAGAAGTCATTCAAGTAAATGGAAGAGTAATAAATCAGCCAAAGTGAAACAAGTTGAGGTGAGACCTACATGTTCCCATTGTAATCAAAAGGGACATCAGGAATCACAATGTAGGAAGATGCATCTAGAATTACGACCAAAGAAATCCAAGGATAAAGGGAAGAAAAAGACTGTTGCATCAGCTCATTAGGATCTAGGGTCATATTCCAGAGATGAATCCAAGATCATGGTCATAGGAAGAAAATATATATCAATTATCAAATCAAATTATTCAATTCAATATTACAAGATGAAAAGTGATATTGAACAGAAGAAAAAGAGCGGTATTTTTCATGTCAAAGTTATAGTCAGACATACAAAGGTAGATACTTTATTTGACACTAGATCTCAAGTAAATCTAATATCTGAAGAAATCGTTAAGAAGTTGGGATTGAAGATGAAACCTCAAAAAAATCCATATCCATTAGGTTGGGTGTGTGATGATGCTAGGTTGCAAGTGACAAAATAGTGTAAGATCAAGTTTGCAATTACAACTAAGTTCTTTTATGAGGTCAAGTTTGATATTGTGCCTCTTGAAATTTGTGGCATTGTCATGGGTAGTCCATATCTGTTTGACAAAAAGGTTGTGTTCTATCGATAAGAAAACAAATATCACCTTCTCAAGGATGGGATTGTATATATTGTCAGATATTATCGCATTGAAACTAATGTTTCTTTAGTGAGCAGAGGACAAATGAAGATACTCGTGAGCACAAGTAAATATTTTGTTCTCATGATAGTGAAACCAAAAGGAGAATATATAACAAATGATTTAGTAGTTTGTGATCCAAATCATAAGTATGAATTGATCAAAATCATATATAATCATTATGAGTTGTTTCAGGAACCTACAAGGCTACCTCCTGAAAGGGAGGTTGGACATGAAATATATTTCCACCAAGATGCTCCTCTTCTGAAAATTGGAATGTACAGGTCATTGGCAATCGAGAATGTATAAATCAAGAAGCAATTTCATGATATTATCGATAAAGGAATCATCATACCAAGCTCCTCTCTGCGTGGTTCTCCTATTGTATTAGTTCCAAATAAGTATGGCATGTGGAGGATGTGTATTGATTTTCGAGCCCTGAACAAGATTACGATAAAGAAACATTATTGTCTTCCAATAATAGGCAATCTATTATATCAAATAATGAATGTTGTGTATTTCACTAAGTTGTACTTGAGAAGTGGTTACCATCAAATCATAATTGCATAAGGTGATATATGTAAAAATGCTTTCAAGACCAAACAAGGTTTGTTCGAATGGTTGGTTATGCCATTTGGGATATGTAACACACCGACCACATTTATGAGAGTGATGAATGATATGTTCAGTCCCTATATAGATTATTTTTTTATTGTCTATTTAGACGACATATTGATCTTCAGTCAAACATGGGAAGATCATCTAATGCATGTTAGGAATTTTTTTGAACTTTTGGAGAAGAAGAATTTGTATGTCAAAATCTCTAAGTTTGAATTTGGAAAAACTACTCTGGTATATTTGGGTTACATTATAGGGAATGGTCAGTTGAAAATAGATCCTAAAAAAGTAGAAGATCATTGTGAAATTTCCCAAGCCAACTACTGCCACCGAATTCAAGAGAAGTACAGTACTGGAGGAAATTCATTGCTAATTTCTCATACATAGAAACACCTCTACATGCATTAATGAGTACTAAAAAAGTATTTCAATGGGGAGGCAAGCAACAGAAAGCCTTCAAGACATTGAAGGAAATGATAAGCACCGCACCAGTGCTAGCATTTCCATATCTACAACAGCCATTTGAGATTCAAACTCATGCAAGATGATATGCCATGGGAGAAGTATTAATGCAATGAGCTAAACCTATATGTTATAATTTTGAGACTTTCACTCAACATGCGATTAACTATTAAACATATGATAATGAATTGTATGCATTGGTACAAAGTGTAAATAAATTGAAGCATTAATTAATGGGAAAGGAGAAAATAAATCATACAGATCATCAACCATTACAGTGTTTTCAATCACAAACCAAGCTACAATAGTCATGACACTTCAGGTGGAATATGGGTTTCCTACAACAATTTCATCTGGCAATCAAGTATAAGAAGGGTATTCATAAAAAGGTTGCATATATGTTATCAAGACCAACAATTGATGCCTCTACAATACTGAGGTATAATCCTTTAGCACATGAAAGTTATACAGAACAATACGCTAGGGATGATGATTTTAAAGAAGTATATGATGCATTAACTCATGAAAATGAACAATCATACTATTATATGTATGACAATTTATTATATAATCTTGGAAAATTATGTATAATAAGAGATGAAATGGTCAATGTAATTAGAGAAGCTCATACATCTCTCATATCTAGTCATTTCGGGGTTGGTAATACAGTTGCACAGTTACAAAGGTATTATTATTGGCCTCGAATGAGTGAGACAATTTCCAAGTATATCAAGGGTGTGTCATGCGTGCTACAAGTAAACCTAGAAACATAAAGTTGGGGTTGTAAACACCACTTTCAGTACCTTCACATCCATGGGAAAATATCTCCATGGACTTTGTATGGGGTTTGCCAATGTACAGGATAGGTCAAGATTATCTATATGTTGTGGTGGGAAGATTCAACAAGATGTGTATTCTAATTCCATGCAGGAAACATGTCATAATTGTACAAAAAACGCAGATGTTCTTTGCAAATGTATGGGTTCATTTTGGACTTCCTACATCTATCATATCATATCAAGACTCTCGATTTTTGGAAAAATTTCGGTCTCATCTATGGGAGCTAATGGACACCAAGTTGAAGAAGAGAACAACTTTTCATCCACAGATAGATGAAAAAAATGAGGTAGTAAACAGAACAGTGGTACATCTACTTTGAGGATACTGCAAAAAGCATCCTAAATTATGGGATGAATAGTTTCCTTATATCCAACATGCATATAATCATGCCATGAATTCGTATACTCAAGAAAATCCTTTTGAAGTATGTTTGGGGTACTTGCCTAAATCACCTATGGAATTTCTTTTTGGCAAATAAAATCAAGAATATGGACATGATTATACATATAGAGATAAAAGGTTCGTCCAAAATATTAATAAGGTACTTCAAGTAATACAAGAACAATTGGAGAAGATCCAAACCAAGTATAAGTCAAGGCATGACAAACATCAGGTCGATCATCAATTCAAAGTCAGTGATCAAGTAAGGCTACATATCAACAAAGATAGAATGAAAGGTGAAGGTAAAAAGATAAGGCCAATTCGATATGGTGCATTCAAGATCTTAGAGAAGATTGGTACTAATGTATTTCGTTTATATATGCTAGCCTACATGCAAATGTATTCAATGGTAAATGTTGAGAATTCAAAGCTTTATGAGCCTCCTATGATTATGGATGAATATGAAAGTATTCAAGTTCCAACAGTTAATTATTTTTCTCCAAAATATTTGGAAGATATATAGGAAGATGTGATTTTTAACAGATGGCTCAGAACTTCACAACAAGGTGATGTGGAATATATTTGAGTTGGTCTTAAAGGGGTAAAACCAGGTAAATCCAAATGGATGGAAATTGGAAGGGTGAGGGAACTCTACCCTAACCTAGTTGATCAATAAATGTTTGGAGATCCAAAATTATTCCAATGGGGAGGAATGATCCAAGAGGATACAAGAATGATCATAGAGGTCCAAAAAGATCCAAAACATCCATAGAGGTCCATAATGGTTTGCAAATGCTCAAAAATATAGTGTCCTAAAATATATTTAAAACTCTATAAACATGTATATCTCATCGTCAACATTCCAATGATGCAAATGATTCGTCAAATGGATCTTGTATGAAAAAGTTATAAGTCAAACGTCTAGTCCAACCTCATCAAAGGTCAAAGTACATGGTAAATAATGAGGTGACATGTGGCACCACTGCAGGGGTGACATGTGGCACCTAATTAGAATCTAGCTATGCAAGGTACAATCCAACTGCATGATGAGAAGTGGCTCCAATCATAGTTTGACATGTGGCAAGGAGAGGCAATGAGAGGCTCCATGCCACATGGCAGCCTCCAATTGGCCTATAATGTCTAGTGTTATATAAAGGGTATGGATTCAATAGGGTTCGACCCCATGACCTCCAAAATAGATCAAAGGTATTCACATAAGTCTCCACACCAATGCACCACCACATAAACTTTGAGAAACATATGGCATATTAAATATTTAAATTGGTGTAAAGTTATATATGGACACCAAAGGGTAGAGGACCTAGCTCTTGACCCTTGGCCTTCACATACACCATATGATCAACACCATATTGCAAACGGGGCTATCACCAATATGTGTGCAGGATTTTATATCATATATTATATTGTTATATTATAACAATTTATATCCGTTCCCAAAAAGTTTGCAGTTGGTTCACACAAAAGTTTGTTTTATATATATATATATATATATATATATATATATATATATATATATATATATATATATATAGATATATATGTGTGTGTGTTATAACCGTTTGAAAAAACCAACCATAAAGGTCACAGGGAATAGAACCCTCAAACTCCACTTTCTTTGGAATAGTTTTTAACCAACAAGCTATGTATGTGGTTTGTTAAAACAAACCACTATATTTATAATCAAATATTGTTGAAAGATAGCATATATTTCGGGTTTGGTTAATAAAACTACCAAATTGCACCATAAATTATGGGATTTTGGTTAAAAGGAGGAATTTTAATGGAACGCACCCTAAGGATGGAAACACACCATTTTTACGAATATTTTAGTCTCGTAAAACATACCAAGAGTATGAAAGGTACGAGGTTACACCGTAAAGCATGTCAGGGGTCACCTTGATGAAATTTCAAGTATTTTATATTTTGCACGATTTTTCACCAGGAACTCAACAATGCACTATGTTTCTGCATTTGAGCAACATGTAAAAAGTTCATTGTAAAACGCAAAAAATTGAGCATTAATAAAAGAAGTCTCTATTGGAAGTGGACCCGAACAGGTAGCCCAATTTGGGTGAACTTCATTTTCTCCAACTTGTGTATATGATTGTATGATTTCTTTTCATTGAAGTTCATTTGTTTGCAGGTCATTTATCATTAAAGTGGAATTGGCTAGATAAGTATTTCACATGTAATTGCAAAACTGTCAAGCGATCATTTTACTTTGAAGATCAAGTAGATGTTTATGTGTATTTAAAATTATTATCATATAAGGATTTTTCAAATTAGAAACACTTTACTATATCCATGCTATTACAAATTTTAGATAATTGTCATGAATGGGGGATCTATGAAATGTAGTGGCTAGTGTGAAAATGCAAAGCTTTGAATGTGTGTGTCATGTCTCCATTTTTTAATTCCCCTGTTCATCGGTGGTAATGACTTATGTGGCTCATCACTGATGAAAAATTGAGTAAAAAAGGCTTATTTAATGTCACTTAGTTAGGAGATGTTATGTATTTAAAGTGACATTAAGGAAATAAAGTAACTTTAGATTAATAAGTTACTTAACCATTATTAAAAGAGACTTTTAATCTTAAAATGGAAGTAAAAGGGGGATAAGGGTCATATTTGATTTAGTCAAAAGGGGGAAAGTTATAGAAATAATATTTGATTTACTCAAAAATGGGAAAGTTGTAGAAGATAGGAAAGAAGGATAAAAAGAGGGGTAGCACTTCACTTTTCATCATATATTTGGATTGATCTCTTTGGAGTGATATTAGAGTCATTGTTTAATTAGGGTTTGGAAAATCCCTTCCCCAATTGTAGTTTAGTTTCAATGGTGCAATATCCACCCTAGTTATACAAGGAGGAGGATCCATACAGGGTCTTCATTGGAGCTTCAAGTTTGGGTTTGTTCTAGTTTGGAGGAATATCAGCTTGTGTGGGAGATTTGTGGAATTTATGGGAGGCGGTCGTATTCATATTTTGCAGGTACCAAGAGGGTTTTAGGGAAACTATGACAAGGGAAATCCCCATGGGTTGAGTATAGGGGTCCTGCGAGGCCCTTCTTGTTGTCCAGATTTGTCCCCTGAGGACCTCTTCTATATGAAGTTGCAAATATGTTTAGGTACAAGTAATCGTATTTTTGTAGTAGGTGTTTTAAGAGAAGATCGATACTGCACTAGCGAGGGTTATACAATCTAAAGGAGGACATTGTTGGACATATGTTGTCATTGATGTCAAATTGGTCATGGACATGGTCATTTATAGTGAAATAACAGAGAGTATGGCACAAATTATGACGCATAGACAGAGGAAGTCATGAAATGATGAAAATAGAAGTGCGCATAATAACAAACACGGATGAAAACAAAAGTGTGTGCAATAACATAAATTATGGAAGAAAGTATGATGCACAGACAGAGGAAGTCGTGAGAGGATGAAAACAAAAGTTCCCAAAAGGATCGAAGGATGAAAGGATCAGTAGCGTAGAAGAAGATCAATGGCTATGACTTGATCATAGATATGATTGGTTGGTGAAGAATTTTTTGGTGATAACAGATAACAACAGATGGATCGATAAGGGGATGGCCCACAATGCAATTCATAAGTGAAGTATGGTAAAGAAAAATGAAACGGAGTAGAATGTCATAGATTTCCATGTCCACGATTACGATGTGCAATGACAGATGTTGGTGTTGCAATGCGACAATGGATTTATAACGACTGCAAGGTGCCTTAATCTAGTGTGACAAATGATGCAGTGGATTCTGATGAGACAAATCCGGTGCAACAAGAAACATAGTGGACTATGAAGAAACGAGTGGAATTCCAACAGTCAAGTGAGAGATTCATCAAGGTGCACTCAAAGTCCAATAGTGTAATACCCCTAAGTCGAACCCAATTGTAAATGTAAATGAAAATGTATTTAATCTGGTGAGTTGTTTGATATCATTTTTGTATGCACATTCCATGGTATAGTGTGCACATGTACTGTGCACTAAAATGATGAAGTGTGCACATTCCAGGATACTGCACGCAAAAAAATTAAGTGTGCACGATTTTGATACTAGGGAGCCTTTGTGTATATGTTGTGTTTTATAGGCTGGTGAGACATATAATATAAGATAGAAGGCTTATGTGTTGAATTAGGCTAGAGAGCCTAGATGCTAAACGCCAGTGAGCGTATTTTTTTATATGTTTTATCACTAATATATAATACATCGTTGTGTGTATACCGACCATGATAAAAGAGTATGGGGGAATAAACTCCACTAGTTAGGGAAAGTGGGGGATAAAATTTAAGGAAAAGGGCTAAGCTAGGGAGCTTAAGCCAAAAAAGAATATTATATTAATATTCTTTAAAGTATAAAGTATGGATAATTATTTTATCCTAAGTTCTAAGAATGGGGACAAGTGGACCAAAGAAGCTCTCAACATGACAAGTGTCAAGTTTGGAACATGCATACATATAGTTTGGACTTAGTTCATTTTCCCATCATTCATTCATTCATTCCATCATCATTCACTCACTCATTGAGATTTCCTCTGCATCTTCCTATCACCATACCTATACCTATATTCATACCCATAGCTGTATCTGTACCTGGTTAGCTTGGGAGATGGACTGAAGAAGAGGGTTGTCAGGCCCGTGGGATACTTAAGAGGCGGGTTGCCAGGCTCGTGGGATACTGAAGAGGCAGGTTTTCGTGCCGGTGATAAATTTCTCTCTAGGTGAGACAATTGCTGGGAATTGATTACCGAAGGTGGTAAAATACAGTGATAGGGCTTTGAGACTTCCTGTCTGGCCTATTGTTGAATCCCTGGAAGGGAAGGGGGGAAACTGAAGGACCATTGAGAAGTGAAGGGGCACACTTCTTGTGGTGGGACATGCATGTGTGAAATGAGGGATTGTAGGATGGTAGTTTGAGTTGGCACCTATGACAGAGTCTTTCCTGTTGTCTAAGATACATCAACCTGGTTAGGAATCCCTTTACCTGGGTGGAGTTTAGTCCCAACTCGGGGGTGACCCACTGTTGAGAGTGATGAACATCATGGTCTAAGGCTGAGAGATTCGTGGAAGGTATGCATGAAGTTAGTGATATTCTTACCAAGATAAGTGTCAATTATGTGTTAATTTATATGTTTCATTATTATTTATGTGTTTATTTTTATGGGTCTTTCCTGTGTGTGGTTTATACCTCTCTTTATTTTTATGGGTATTTCCTATCTATGATACATGTATATTTTTACTTTTATTTCCATATGAATCTATTCATTTACATAATGTATTTTTTTGTTTTAAGTTATATATAGAAATTTTTGCAAGAGTTTTTGTGTGTATATGTTTTAATCTGCATATAGTTTGAAATTTTTTACATGCCATAGCCCAATTGGATGTTGGGGATGTTACAATATGGTATCAGAGCATGAAAGCATTTTGGTGGCATGACCCAGCCTGGGTGGCTGGGTATGTTACAATATGGTATCAAAGCTCTAGTTTTCAACACTAAGCCTGGATGGGCCGAGAAAGTTGAGTTGACGTGAAATTTCTCAGACAATTGATTTTGAGGTGGCCAAATTTCAAGTTACAGAGCGTCCATGGTAAAAATTAGAAGCAATTGCATGGAATTGGGAAAAACCCCAATTTTTGTTGTTAAATTCATGTGGAAATTAAGAAATTTGGCCAAGTGGTGAAATATTCTTGATTTAAAATTTGTTCTAGAAAATTCAGACCTGGAATTGGTCTAATTTGAAGTTACAGGGAAGCCATGATAGATGGGGCGAGATTAGTTTATTAAAATTCTCAATTCGTGAATTTAGTTTGGGAAAAATTCGTTCCAGTAATGTCAACCAACAATGATTTGTTGCTGCAGATGTTGAATTGGTGTTATCGGGGTGAAATTGAACAAATTTTATAGTTGCAGAATCTCTATGGTAAAAATTGGGAAAAGTTAGGCAAAATCCCCAATTTCTGCAACAAAATTCACGAGGAATTGGTGTGCATAAAAATGAATGTGTGATGGTGTGCGCCCTAAAAATGCATGATGTGCAGTGAAAAGCTTGTGATATGTGGAAAATTATAGACGCATGGGTGCATGTGCTAAAATTTGGCATTGCGCAGTGCAGAGTGGCATTGCGTGGAAACTATTGGCGCGTGGGTGTGTGCACTTAAAATTTGGCATTGCGCAGTGCAGAGTGGTAATGAGTGAAAAATATTGGCGCACAGGTGTCACACTTAATTTTGGCATTGCGCGATGCAGAGTGGTAATGCGCAAAAATTTTTGGTGCGTGGGTGTGTACACTAAATTTAACATTTGTGCATTGCGGATTGAGTGGCGCATGCGTAATACTGGCACGTGTGGTGTGTGCACACATAATAATGGTGCGCGTGCTGTGCACAATATTGACAAAGCATAGAGGAATTTTGTTGGTGTGCGCGCAATGTGGGTATATGTTGTCGTGCGACAATTTAATTAAGGGTGTGCATGGAGTATTGGTGTGTGGTTGGGGAATACTAAACTTTGTCATGGTGTAGTGCATAGAGTGAAATGCATGTGGAATATTAGTGCGCGACACAAAAATTGCATGCAACAGGTATTAGTGCATGAACCAAAATTGGGTGCGGTGGATATTGACACGTGACATAAAAATTATTGTGCACCAGTTATTGTCATGACAGAGAAGTGATCCACATTGGTTATAGGTGCACGAAGCATGCACTGCCTTATGGTGTTTCTTCCCATGCTAAATATGGGTGTACATGTTCACATTTTTGCGTGCGAGGTTGTTTGGATGGACTACAATAGCAGAAAACCAGTGAATTTCTGCAACATTTTATATTGTTTGAAGGTCATCTTTTTGTAGCGCATTTTTTAGGCCCTAAACAACATTTTTATCTACTCAAAATCCCCAAGAACAGAGTGGACCAAGGTACACTATGTCTTTGTAGCTAAAATAAAATAGGTCGGAGAGAGCTTTCTAACGGTGTAAATCGTTCATCGAATGGAGCTTTTATGAGGAAGTTACACGACAAACAATGGAGGGTAACTTTTAAGACCCAAATAACTTCGAAGGGCCATAACTTTCTTCTTCGGAATCAGATTGAGGCGCAGGAGAATTATATGGAGATATATTGAACCATATAAGATAGTCCTAGAGCTAAATTAAATTTTTGGGCATGTTAAAAATGTTTAATATGGCAAAGAAGGTACGTGTAGCATTTCAGACCAAAAACACAAATTGGCCTAGAACTTCAACAAGTTATAACTAGCATCCCAAAACCAAGAAAAAGGTGAAACTTAGACAAACTTTCCAAAATATGCATATCAAGAAACCCACTTGATATCCTACTGAAAATCCAATGGAGTAGGTGAAAAAATGCATAATTACAGTACAAAATTGCAACAAGTTGAAGAGTGAATAGAAAATTTAATGGACAATTTTCAAATAACCATAAATTTCTGCTCAAGGATCGGAATTGAGCATGCAAATAGGCGTTGGAAAGGTATTGGACAGTAGAATATAATTATTTACCCCAAAAAAATGATTTGGGCATTTGATTTTTAGGAAATCAGAAGAAATAATTTTGATGCATTATTGAACCATAATGGTTCATATTTTCATGAAATTGTTGAATCAGTTAGCCTGACAAAGTTCTGTTGGCTGCACATTTTGCAGAGTTAACAACAACTAGATCAGATCAGGATAAACACAGAGTGAAGAGGAATGGAAGACTCATGGGGGACTTACAACCAAGAAGATGAGATAATAGGGATGGATGTCCATATGGGCATTGAAGGAACAAACTCCAATGGACATGGAGAAGGAAGGGATGCCATTAAAAATTTGGAATCCATGAATATGGTAGAGACCATTAGAAATTTGCAGAAGGATGCCCAAATTCATAAATATGATAATGAAATGCTTATGAGAGCCAAGGAGAAGTAGTAGGACTTCAACATGAAGTTAATATAGAGCTTAAACATAATAGAAACGAAATTGGATAAGGAGAGTGGCTCAAGAAAATCTATAAGTCACAGGTCTCCTGATGAGAAAAGAAGAACAAGAAGTGTTAGCAGACATCACCATCACTCCCCGAGGAATTCCAATAAGAGATCACACAACATCTCAAGACCATCCCCTGTCAGGAAGCATAAGAGGTTCGGGGTTGATGAGCTACAAGGAGAAATGAAAAAAATCAAACTTCCTTGATCTAGGTGGATATCAGTGGCCACCCACCTCTTCCAACTGGCTCAAAACAATTTTATGACAATTTTGGCAATTTACTATTTTTAGCAGTTTTAACTTTCAGGGCCATTTTGAGGGCCTAAATGAAGGTTTTTCGAGATAGAGATTCTCAATGATAATTGAAGGAAATATTGAGCCCCAAAAATGAATATTCTCGATGATACCTTTCCAACAGGCTATCATACGCCTAGAACAGAGATTGTATGCAAAAGTTACGACCCCGAGAAGTTGATGTACTAACTTACCCAAATGGGGCCCACATGACTTTTGGTGCTTCATCCCCTAGGGTTAGGTTTTTGGATGTCTAGGGTTTTTGGCATTCCTGTTTATTGTAAAAAGTCCTTCAAAGACTCATTGTAATCATATTCTTGTGAATGAGCACATCTGTCACATCTCTTTTCAGAGATACACTGCCACCATTCCAGCAAGCTTGTTTTCGTTGCATTTTACAGTTTCATCTTATTTCCTTATTGAATAGAAAACCAGTTTTACTGTATCTCTATTATTTTGTGTTAAGCACCTATTAATAATCTGTATTCATTTCATTCTTCTCATAAAATCTGGATCACTCCTACATTTGATTGTGAGCACAAGAAGGATGAAGATGAAGAGACATGGCTGCTGGGAATGATAAAGTATTTTCAATTGCATAATTATTCTTCTAATGCATAAGGAATAATTTCCATCTATCAACTCAAGGGAAAGGCATCCATGTAGTGGGATCATCTTGTGTAGGTGCAACACATTAAAGAGAAAAATGTTACTTGGAGGGAATTGAAGAAGTATTTTGAAAAGAAATACTTTACTAAGAGATACTATAATAAGAAAATACAATATTTCTTTAAATGCAAGCTTGGGAGTATGACCATAAGTGAATATGAAAGAAGGTTTTTAGAACTGTTGAAGTATGTATCTTTCATCAAGGATGATACAGTTAATATTCATAGGTATTTGAGTGGATTTCCATCATTCATCAGTGAAAAAATACAATATCATGATCCCAAAACATTAGAGGATACCATAAGGTGAGCTAAATGCATATATGATCAACAAAAATCAAGGCAAACTTTCCAAAAATCTTTGGAATACAAAAATAAATTAAATATGGGTCAGAGGAAGAAAGGGACTAAGCCACCATTGTTTAGAAATAATCCTCAGGGAAACCCAACTTCTGGAGAACCCAAAATGATTGAGATAGGCGGTCAAAGGCCAATTCAGCGACCTATTCAATGTTGGGGTTGTAAAGGAGATCATATGTTTAGAGATTTCCCTCACAGAGGTGAAAAAGTGAGGACTCACAATGTACAGAAAGCTTAAATAGTGGAAGACATGGGAATAAATGTACCAAAGATCTATGTAGCCCTAGACAACAAGCAAACAAAGTATCAATCACATACGATTGAAGTGGAAGGCATGAACAACAACCAAACCATTGCTATTTTAATTTATTTAGGTGCTATTCATAGTTATATATATCCTAAGGTGGTGGAAAGTTTGCATTTGCCAAGAATAAATCATGGAAAATATTTGTTGGTGTAGCTGGCTACCAGAGCTAAAAGAAAATTTAATGAGATGGTTAAGTCATGTCTTATGGACATGAATGGACTGAACACTAGGGAAGATTTGAACATCTTTCCTTTAGGTTCCTATGACTATCTAATTGGAGTGGATTGGTTGGACCAACATCATGCTATCCTAGACTGTCATAACAAGGAATTTACTTGCTTGGATGAGGAAGGGAATCTAAGGATAGTGCAAGGAATTCCTAGGGCAGTAACCATCATAGAAATTTCAACATTGCAGCTGAAGAAATGTTACAAAAAAGGGTGTCAAATATTTGTAGAACATATGGAAGAGACACCTAAAGATAAGGTGTCAAATATTAAAGTTTATGTAGTCCTAAAAGAGTTTGAATATGTGTTTAAGGAAATACCAAGATTACCCCCTAAAAGAGACATTGATTTCTCCATAAATTTGATTCCTAGAGTAGCTCCAGTATCCAAGACTCCATATAAGATGAGTACACCATAATTGAAGGAGTTGCAAATGAAACTTGAAGAGATCTTGAAGAATGGGTATATACACCCAAGTGTGTCACCTTGGGGTGCCCCAGTTTTATTTGTTAAGAAAAAGGATGGAACATTGAGACTTTGCATTGAATTTAGGCAGTTGAACAAGGTAATTGTGAAGAATAAGTATACTTTGCCAAGGATTGATGACCTATTTAATCAATTGAAAGATGAAAAAATATTCTCCAAGATTGATCTCATGTCAGGTTATCATCAAGTAAGAATTAAAGAAGAATAAATCAACAAGACTAATTTCAAAACAAGGTATGGTCATTATGAGTTCACATTAGAGCCATTTGGGTTATCAAATGCACCAGTTGTCTTCATGTGTTTAATGAATGGTATTTTCAGAGAATACTTAGATAAGTTTTTCATTGGATTTTTAGATGACATTCTTATATATTCTAAGTCAAAGGATAAGCATGAACAACACTTGAATATGGTATTACAAGTATTAAGGGAGCATCAATTGTATTCCAAATTGAGGACGTGCTCATTTTATCAGAAGAAAATTCATTATTTGGGACATATCATTTTAGAGGATGGGATAGTTGTGTATATTGAGAAGATAGAAGCTATTAGAGGTTGGTCAATGCCAAAGAATGTGACAGAGGTCATATCATTCATGGGCCTTTCAGGATACTATAGGATATTTATTGAAGGATTATCAAAGATTGCACACCCAATCACTTCCTTGCAAAAGAAGGGTCTGAAGTTTCAGTGGACATTGGATTGTGAAAAGAGTTTCCAACACTTGAAGCAATTATTAACCAGTGCTCCAATTTTAAGTATTGCAGATCCAAATGAAGACTTCATTGTATGCACATATGCATGCAAAGAAGGACTTGGTGGATTCCTTAGTCAAAATGGGTTTGTTTTATGTTATGAATCAAGGAAGTTGACGGAGTATGAAAGGCACTATGCCACTCATGATTTCGAGTTGGAATCCATAGTGCATTCCTTGAGGAATTGGAGAAAATACCTTATGGGGAAAAGGTTTGAGTTGGGGACAGACCATAATAGTCTGAAATATTTATTTGATCAACCAAATTTAAATGCCAGGCAAAGGATATGGTTAGAATTTCTCAGTGAATATGACTTTGATATAAAGCATATCAAGGGGAAAGAGAACAAAGCGGTTGATGCACTCAGTATAAGAGTGCATGATTTGCATGCTACAACCATGAGCATGTACCAATCATATTTGAAAGACATAATTTTGGAGGCTGCAAAATCAGATTTGCAATACAAGGAGTTAGTGGGAAAATTAAAGCAAGGTATTTTGCAGCAGAAAATTGAAGACTATAAGGTAGAAAATGATGAAATTATCATATACATGGGAATAATTTATGTACCAAATTCCCATGAATTGAAAAATCTGATATTGAGAGAAATACATAATCTACCTTATGTTGGGCACCGAGGTTATCACAAAAATATTGCAGTTGTCAAGAGCCATCATTATTGGCCGAGAATGAAGAAAGAATTTGTTGATTTTACTACCAAATGTTTGGAATGTCAAAAGGTAACGGTTGATGATAGACACCCAACTAGTTTTCTACAACCATTAACCATTCTTGAGTGGAAATGGGAAGTTGTAACAATGGATTTCATCACCAAACTTCCCAAAGCAAACAAGTAGCATGATTCTATTATGGTAGTGGTGGATAAGATACTAAAGTTTCCTATTTTATTCCAGTAAATCTCACTCACAAGGAAACCAACATTGTTGATGTTTATATGAGAGAAATTTCTCGATTACATGGTATACCCAAGACAATTGTGTCTGACAAAGATCCAAAATTTGCCTCAAATGTTTGGAAGGGACTATTTAATGGATTTGGAACAAATTTGAATTTTAGTACAACTTATCATCCAGAATCAGATGGACAAACAAACAGGTTGAATCAAGTGATTGAGGTTGAGGATGTATGTGATGGATAAACCATCAAAATGGGAAGACTACTTACACTTAGTAGAGTTTTCTTATAAAACCGGGTATCGAACATCTCTGACAATGAGCCCATTTGAGACACTTTATGGAAGAAGGTGCAACATACTGGTAAGTTGGGATACCCCAGTAGATAGACTAGTGGCTGGGCCATATTTACTCATGGAAATGGAGGAGAAAATGTTGAAAATTAAACATAATTTAAAGGCTTCCAAAGATAGAAAGAAAGTCTATGCTGACAAGGGTAGAACTCACAGGGAGTTTAAAGTGGGTGATCATGTATTCTTGAAGGTTAAGGCCAACAAAATTTCATTGAAGTTGGGAAACTGTTCTAAGTTGGCAGCTAGATATTGTGGACCATTTTAAATACTAGAAAGGATTGGCCCAATATCTTATTCGATTGAATTTCCTACATCTATTTATGTTCATAATGTATTCCATGTATCATTGCTCAAGAAATATATACCTGATGATAATCATGTAATTGATTGGAATGTGATTCAGGTGCAACAAGAAGGCGCTATCCAAGTGCATCTAGTATGCATTCTAGACTGGAATATAAAAAATCTCCAGAATCGATCCATAGGGATTGTAAAGGTCCAATGGACCTGGTATGGTCCTGAGGATGCTACTTGGCAGCATGAGGATGCAATGCGAGCATAATACCCACATTGTTTTTAATATTTTGGAAATCTTTCTGATATGTGTACATAATACACTCAGGAAAGTCCATAAATAAGGTGAGGGGATTGTAATACCCCTAGGTCAAACCTAATTTTAAATGAAAATGAAAATGTACTTAAGATGGTGAGATGTTTGATATCATTTTTGTATTCACCTTCCATGGTGATGCAATAACATCGCTCCACCTCAACAACGCGCATGTTGACGCAACATCCCTACCTCAGCAAGCTCTGCATGACCTCCTGGTCTTTAGATCTTTCTATTCCCTAAGATGAAATGGATCCTTAATTCCCAACTAGGATCTCTAACACATATAAGCATGGGTCCTTCTTAGAAGTTACGCCTGTGTGAACAAGCACTAGGCGCGAACCTCCACTCCACGTGACCAACCAATGTGACCACGACCTTCACCCAAAAAGGTGTTTTGGGTTTCACGACTTCACGATTTCCATTGTGAGTTTGTCTGACTCCTTTGACTTGCAAAACATTGAAATGGGTTAACGAATATTTCATTCCTCCCTTATGACTCAACCATGTGACCTCAGTCATGTCCTGGGGTCCACCTTCGAGTGCGTCGGGATTTCGCAACTTATGAGTTCATGATGCAATCTCTTCTCCCCTTCCTGAAGTATGAACTCATAAATTATTCTCCTCAGATCAAGAGTCCTGAGCTTCCCATGATCTGACGGTCCATATTATGTCGAAATTTTTCGTATTGGGATTTCGCAACTCAAGACCTCCAAGTCACGACTTTCTCCACACTTTGACTCCTGAAATGATAAAATATGAAATCACAAGATCAATGCCTCTCGTTGATCCAGATCTAATGGTGACTATTCCTTTTGATCTTATGAGTGTTGACAGACACTCAGCCTTAAATTCTCTGCTAATCCACTGGATCCAACGATCCACTGAAAATCGGTGTTTCTCCCACCGAGAATTTCAACCATCCATTCGAGTTCTTGATAACTCTTGCCAACTAATTTGGCGTTCTTCCTCCTGAGTTTTCCTTCTGTAAGGAGACCTCGAACTTCGTCTTTCCTTTGAACTCTTTGAAGCCTCTGTCCCTCCTGAGCTTGTTTCTTGCTGCAAACTCAAAGATTTTAAGGGAATTCTTTCTGCACTCTCTGCCGCTTCACAATAATATCTGATTATCTAAATTCTCCACCTCCACGAGCTCCTCGCAACAGTAGATCTTCAACCATTCACTGGGTTGGAAAATTCTAAGACTTCAACTAACCTATGCACACTTTGCACGATTCTGTGCTATGCTCACACTTTTGCTGGTATGAGAACAACGTTATCTCTCCTAAGATTTTCTGATGTAAAACTCAGAAACTTGTCGATGCACTCCTTGCGACCTTTCACTGCAACTCCTTGCAGGAATTATCAAGAAGAGAAACAATTGAAACTCATACTCTCCTTCTCACAGACTTCATACATTCAAAATGAAGTCATGCATACACACATCATTGAAACAAATGAATAACAGAGCATATAAGAAAATTGTAAACATACCATTCAATATATGCAAAAAATATTCATCACAACACCATGAAATTGAGTCAAAGCATTCTTATATTAACTCAAGTGCTTCTGTACATGGGTTATTTAGCATCAATTATCTGCTTATACAACTTCTACAATACCTGTTCTTCTCTGCTCTCCTATTCTCTTGCTCTACAGCTCTATTCTTTTTCTTGAGAATAATAATACAATACAATACATACGATGGGGATTTATAGAGTTTTCCCTCCTGCTACTCAATCTATTTGATCGAATTAAATCCTACATCTACTTTACATTTATTACATTAATTTCCTCCAACAAATAGATGAGAGAAATCGCTCAATATCTGCATTACAATCTCTAAACCATAAAAGAAAAAATATCTTTTCCAGATATTACCTTAATGCTTCATCATTCCAAATTCAAAACATCCTCAAAACACACATTGGTGCATATCCAGTTGTCCTTCTGATTTTGCACTTGCTTATGATGCTCCTGCATCACCAGCAATCTAGCACATCAATGCGCATTTCAAAAAGGGAGAGGCATTAACCCTCCCATTTTTTAATTTTGAAATATGATTCTATACAGGTCCATGTTGTAATCATGAGTGAAAACCAAGCCATATCTCTGAACAAGAAGAAGATAAGGTCACCTTTAATGGCTAATAGGTTGATGGATCTAGGTTCAATTCAAACAAGATGTCCATTTATGAAACTTCAATGTAATAGATGAGGTTAGGTGAGAGAGGACAAGCTTGTAGATCCCTCTTTTGTAATGAGGAGACTTGAGAGAAAGAGATCTCAGGGGGGGGAGAGTCTTAGGAGACTTAGGAGGTAGAATAGTTCTGAGAGAGAGCTTGAGAGAACTAGGACTCTGTTGCAATCCAGTTTTCATAAACATCTATATAGACACACAGAGATAATAGAAAAACATTTTTTACTGCATATCGTGTGTTTACGTATTTTCATGAATGAATGTTGTGGATGTATGATAAGTTTCATTTATAGTAGGAGATAGATTTATTTTATATTCATTGAGTTTTACAATATTGTTCTGGATTCTTTAGGCTATGCAGGGAGTGCACAACAAAACAATTGAAGTTCTTTAGCCAACGCAAGGAGTGCGCATCTGAACTCTGCGGAGTCAGAATAAAACATGCCAGGAGAGCACACCAGAGCGATCACAAACTCAAGAGGAACCTCAAGGTTACTAAATACCTTAGGGGGGGGAACTGTGTAGAAGGAGCACAGAGAAACAGAGTTACTGAGAACTCTGTAGAGATCTGTCAGGTGGGCATCGAGTGAGTGCAAGAGTGCACAGAAGGAACTTTGTGTTGAGTTCAGGAGGAACCAATGTTACTGAACACTCCATAAGGAAGAGATCTGTATGGTGTGCATCAAGAAAGGAGAACACCGGGAGGGTGAGAAGAATTTATTTTCAATAAATCCTTCGGATCTGAGTTTGACAAAATCCCATAAATGCAAGGAGTGCATGGGAGATTGAAATCTTTGAGGAGATTAATCTCATGAGAAGGAATAATGAAAGGAGTGCATGGGAAGTGGACTTATTATAAGTCCTAAAGCTCAAAAGAGACAACACGTTCAAGAGAGTAAGTGAGACCCTAGATAGTCTGGTTTGCAGGAGAAAGTTCAAAGGCTGAGAGATTTGAACACTTTCAAAATCTTCCAAGTTGGGATAAGGTGGAAGATCGGGAGGAGGAGAGACAACAACCGTTAGATTGGTTGTGAGAAAGGAGCTTGGACTTTTACATCAACATCTGGTGACATAAGGAAGCGCAAAGAAGAGAATAGATCTCAAGCGCTGGATCTAAGCGTAGAAGATCAACCATCATCTGATCACGAGAAGGTGCACAAGATTTAGCATTGTGTATACATAGGAGATTGGACTATTTATGTTCCAAAGTCCCAAAGTCATTTGGGAGGACGCGTGGTGGAAATCCATCCATTTTGGGTGAAGATTCTCTGGGAGGAATGAGCGCATAGAAGTTTGAAACTTTTTAAACCCGAATAGTCAAATAGTCGAGGACCGTCGATTTACGAGGGGAAATTTGTCAGTAGATCTGAGTTTTCAGGTGAAATAAATCTGAGAGGAACGAGTGTGCAAGAGTTGAAACTCTTGAAACCCGAAGACCTAAAGTGGATAGAGGCCATCAGATTAAGGGGGAGACACATGTTAGGAGATCGTGAATTTCGGGTGAAATCAATCCGGGAGAATGCGAAGAAGAAGGGTTCAAGATCGTCAACGCCCAAATATCCAAAGTGAAACATAGTCGTTGAACTGTGTTGGACATGTGTCACCAGATCATAGACTTCAGAGGATTCCACTCTGATTTTTTTATGGAAATAAGTTTTGGAAATTTTCGAAGCACCGAAGGCTGAAATGATTGAGGGTCGTTGATCCCAAAGGAAGAACACAGATTGTTGATCCGCAAAGGGACACATGGAGGATGTATATTCGCTCCATTAAAAAACCATTGAAAATTCGTTAGATCAAGGGAGGATAGGTGTCAAGAGATCTGACACTCCAGAAGGATTCGCTCCGAATATTTGTGTTTGTTGAAATTTGAGAACGTTGAAGGTCGAAGTCCCGGAAATGAAGAGAGTCGTCAATGTGAAGGAGGAAACGTGGCACCGGATCTAGAAATCCATAGGAAAGAAGAGGAAGGATAGGTCCAAAGACCCAGAGAATATCTCGGTCGTTGATCAAGGAAGGAGCGGAAGGACCGTTGATCTGGTTGAGGAGGCCAAAGTCTCGAAGTGGGAGCACCACCATTGATTGGGGAGGATATGTGTTAGCAGATCTTCCACTCTGGAAGATAACCAATAAGCAGTGGGGAGGATTTGAGAATTTAAAGTCCTGAAGGATAGATTCACAGGGAATATCCTCCCCGTAGATTCAGGGATATAGGTGGTAATAGATCGTTGACTCTAAAATATTGGAGTACGGAGAGAGGCGAGATTTGAGATTTCAAAATATTGAAGTCTAGAATCGTGAAGAGATATCGTCCGTTGATTCATAGGAATAAGATCTCATCCATTGATTTGGAGAGGGAAGATATGAACTGTCAATCCAGAGGTAGCATCAAGATTGGGAGATCGATGTTCCCAAAAATTTTTGAGGGATTGAAGGTGCGTGAGCTTTAAAGAAGGATCTTAGCAGAGGGAGCATGTGGAGCAAGAGAAGTATAGATTTATGAAGGAAAAAAAATTGAAGAGGATCTAGGTCATCGATCTGAGAAGGGGAATCGACAGTAGGGAATCATATTAGGGAGCAGAGGAGGAATTAGAGAGCATGCTTATTCATAGCCCGATGTGAGATGGAGTTGTTGGTCTCGTCGGGATAGGAGATCAACGAGCATGATCAAAGGGAGATGAGGTGAGCACTTTAGGATATCGAGGAGAGGGATCTTCCATAAAGAGTGAGCACATTGGCAGCCCAATATTGTTGTGAACCATCGATCGATGGGCGGATTGATATTGGTCAAATCCTGATCATGGAAATCATGCAGATCTGACAGGACTTGCATGCAGGAGGAAAAAGTAGCCTGTGTAGATTTGTTATGGGCTCGATTAGGAGCCGAAAGAGTCTATCTGACTCAGTAGAAGGAAATATCCAGATATTGGGAGGTCGAAGAACCCCAACAAGGTAGGGGGGGCTGCATCAGGTGGTATCAGAGATTGAATTTTCATCTGTAGATTTTAGATAAAAGAGAAAGAGGAGAAGGTTGACTTTTGTTTGTAGACAACATAAAAGAAGGAGACAGTGAAAGGACATGACCTGATAACATCAGGAGGTATCAAAAACATGATTTTTCCTGTAGACAATAGATGAAGGAAGAAGAGTATTGATGCTCTATGAGAAGGTTGTTGCACGCGCACATCAACAAAAAATTAAACAGCCAGGTGAGTTGTAAGAGAAGATGGAGATGGTCTCAGATGTAGAGTAATACACAAGACTTGTCAGGAGGGAAGGTAGAAGGTGGAAATGGATAAGAGCATGGTCGAAGAGAAGGCCGCAAGAAGGAATGCAATCTAGAGATCGATCAGGAGCTTAATGATATAAGAGCAAGGATGGAGCAACTGACATTAAAAATGTAGTAAAATGATAAAGTGCATTGGGTGTATGAGTGGCCCATGAAGAAGAAGGTGAAGTGGTCAGTCAAGAGATTGTTGGCCAGAGGACAACAACAACTATTAAAGAGGTGGCTAAGTCATGATGAAAACCTCAGTGACATAGAAGAGGAGATGATTCACATCTGTGCACCAAAAATTGGGAGACACCTCAGTGATGAGGAGGAGGTGAGATCAAATGAAGATATCATAAACTTCAAGGTGGGAATAAATGGACTTTCAATTTTCCAGGTGGGCAGTAGAAATAGATCAATGGAAGGTCTCATGTACTGCTAGAGGATCAGTCCTGAAAGTTCAAATTGTCAGTAGGGAAATGAGATGGGATCGATCGATCTCATAGAATTCTAGGTGGACAGAAGAGAAATCCAAAATTTCTAGGTCGACAGGGGGAAAGAAACAAGACTGTCTGAAAGTCTCAGGAGCTCAGAAGTGGGTTTAGGTTAGCAAGGAGTGATCATAGATGAAGACTCATGTGGATTTGCATACCATGTGAATGAAAATGATGAGAATTTAAATACTCTCACCATCCAAGAGGAGGATCAGAGGAGCATTCTGATTATTTAAGGGATCAAGACATTCCTACCAAGAAACCAAGTAGAGTCCAGTGCACATGATGAGAGTGAAACAAAAGAATATGGACAACCAACAGAATCTTCCCAAGGAGAAGGAAGAAATGGAGCAGACACTGATGTTTACCCCAGCAGAAGGAGAGGAGCATTCAGAAGAATAGCTCAAATTTTTCATTCAAGAAGCTGAACAGGAGATGACTACAACACTGGAGCATGCAGCAGAAGATGAAGAAGAAGACAAAATGGACTTTGTTAATCTGTATGAATAACTGGAAGCCCTAGAGAGAAGGGTAATGGTGTAAATCTTTCACATCCGACAGGTCAAGTTGGAAGCATATGGAGGAGCATACCAACCCAAGGAATAGTTGGAAGAAGTTGGACTTGAACCAACACAAAAGGAGCTGACATAAATCAAGATGTCAAAGAAGGAAGGAGTTGAGCAGCAGCTCAGAGATGAGACTGTGGCACTGGAGTCTACAACAGAGTGGCAACTTAGTTCCACAAGGGAAAGTAAATACAACATGTGAGATCGAGTAGGTTTGCCCACTGATAAGTATGGAAAGGAGAAGGAAGTACATCAAAGAAGATTGCATAAGAAGAAACAACAACTAGAGTAGTTGGATAGGGTGATAGAGGAGACAAAGAATCTAATGATGAGGTCAGCGCAAGAAGCAGTCAACAAAGGAAATATCAACAAAAGATAACCTGCAACAGGAGCAGGGAAGAAGGAGAAGAAGCAACAGCAACAACAACAACAAAGCAAAGGAGCAAGAAGACAACTCCAAGGAAGAGTTTGGGATCGAGAAGGATTTCAACACTGGAGAAGAGTATCTCACGAGCATGAGCTCATGATTTTCCCAACAGTGGAGTATGATGTAGGAGAATCACTCCACCTTAGCAACGCGCCAACATTCCATCACATCAGCGCGCATTTCATAAAGGGAGAGGCATTAACCCTCCCATTTTTTAAATTCAAAATATGATCCTATACAGGTCCATGTTGTAATATTGAGTGAAAACCAAGCCATATCTCTGAACAGGTAGAAGATTAGGTCATCTTTAATGGCTGATAGGTTTATGGCTCTAGGTTCAATTTATACTAGATGGCCATTTATGAAACTTCAATGTAATAAATGAGGTTAGGTGAGAGAGTACAATCTCGTAGAGCCCTCTTTTGTAATGAGGAGACTTGACAGAAAGATATCTCAGGGGGAGAGAGTCTTTGGAGACTTAGGAGGTAGAATAGTTCTGAGAGAGAGCTTGAGAGAACTGGGACTCTGTTGCAGTACAACTTTTGTAAACATCTGTATAGACACATAAAGATAATATAAAAGCAATGTTTCCTGCATATTGTGTGTTTATGTATTTTCATGAATGAATGTTGTGGATGTATGATAAGTTTCATTTGCAGTAGGAGATAGATTTATTTTATCTTCATTGATTTTTATAATATTGTTCTAGATTATTTAGGTTGTGCAAGGAGTGCACAACATAACAATTGAAGTTTTGTAGACAACGCAAGGAGTGTGCATATGAACTATGTGGAGTCAGAAAAGAACATGCCAAGAGAGCACACTAGAGAAATCACAAACTCAATAGGAACCTCAAGGTTACTGAATACCTTAGGGTGGGAAACTGTGCAGAAGGAGCAAAGAGAAATAGAGTTACTGAGAACTCTGTAGAGCTCTGCCAGGTGGGCATCGAGCGAGTGCAAGAGTGCAAACAAGGAACTTAGTGTTGAGTTCAGGAGGAACCATAGTTATTGAACACTTTGTAAGGAAGAGATTTTGAAGGTGTGCATTGAGCAAGGAGAATGCCAGGAGGGTGAGAAGAATTTTGTTTCAATAAATCCTTCAGATCTGAGTTTGATGAAATCCCAGAAATGCAAGGAGTGCATGGGAGATCGAAATATTCAAGGAGATCAAGATCAGAAGGAATAACGCAAGGAGTACATGGGAAGTGGACTTATTATAAGTCCTAAATATTAAAAGAGACAACGCGTTCAAGAGCATAAACAAGACCCTAGATAGTTGGGTTTGTAGGATAAAGTTCAAAGGCCGAGATCTTTGAACACTTTCAAAATATTCCAAGACGGGAGAAGGTGGAAGATCAGGAGGAGAAGAGATAACGACCGTTAGATTGGTTGTGAGAAAGGATCATGGACCATTAGATCAACTTCCAATGACATAAGGAAGCACAAAGAAGAGAACAGATCTCAAGCATTGGATCTAAGCGCAAACGATCAGCCGTCTTATGATCACGAGAAGGTGCACAAGATTCAACATTGTGTATACGCAGGAGAGTGGAATGTTGACGTCTCGAAGTCCCGAGGTCATTTGGGACCGTCCATCATTTGGGAGGATGCATGGTGAAAATCCATCCATTTCAGGTGAATATGCTCTAGGAGGAATGAGCCCATAAAATTTTGAAACTTCCTAATCCTAAATAGCTGAATAGATGAGGGTCGTTGATTTGTGAGGGGACAGTTGTCAGTAGATCTGCGTTTTTGAGTGAAAGCACTAAGGAAAAAATGAGTGCGCCGGAGTTGAAACTCCCAAAACCCTAAGACTCGAAGAGGATAGAGGTCATCAAATCAAGGGGGAGACACATGTCAAGAGATCGTGAATTATGGGTGAAATCACTCTGGGAGAACGCGAAGGAGAAGGGTTCGAGATCGTCGAAGCCAAAATACCTGAAGTGGACAATAGCCATTGATCTGGGTTGGACAGATGTCACTAGATCATGGAATTCAGAGGATTGCACTCCGGGGTTTTTATGGAGAGAAGTTTTAGAAAGTTCTGAAGTGCCGAGGGATGAAATGATTGAGGGTTGTTGATCCCAAAGGAAGAAAGAAGATCATTGGTATGAAAAGGGACATGTGGAGGATGGATATTCACTCCATTAAACAACCATTGAACAACTATTGGATCAAGGGAGAACATGTGTCAATATATCTGACACTCTATAAGGATTCACTCCAGAGATTTGTGTTTGTTGAAATTTGAGAACGCCGAAGGTCAAAATCCTGGAAACAGCGAGAGCCATCGATGTGAAGGAGGACATGCGACACTAGATATATAACTCTGGAGGAAAGCAGAGGAAGGACAATTCCTATGACCTAGAGAAGATCTCGATCGTTGATCGAGGAAGGAGCGGAAGGACCGTCGATCTGGTTGAGGAGGCCAAAGTTCCAAAGTGTGAGAACCACCGTTGATTGGGGAGGATATGTGCCAGCAGATCTTCCACTCCAAAAGATAACTAGTTAACAGTGGCAAGGATTTGAGAATTGAAAGTCCTAAAGGCCGAATTCACGAAGAATACCCTAGTTGTAGATTCAGGGAGACAGGTGGCAACATATCGTTGACTCTGGAAGATTGGAGTACAGAGAGAGGCAAGATTTGAGATTTCATTGAAGTCCAGAATTGCGAAGATATCTCGTCCATTGATTTAGAGGAAGTAGATCTCATCCATTGATTTGGAAAGGGTATATCTGAACCATCAATCTAGAGGTATCATCAAGATCGAGAGATCGACGGTCCCGAAACATTTTGGGGTATTTAAGGTGCATGAGCTTTAATAGGTAATCACATGGTCACACAAGAACATAGTGTGAGGACACATGCAAAGAAGGCTCTTAGTAGAGGGAGAATGTGGAGTGCGAGAAGTTGAGATTTCCGAAGGCCGAAAATGCAAAGAGGATCTAAGAAGGGGAATCCATGGTAGGGAATCATATCAGGGAGAAGAGGTAGAATTAGAGAGCACGCTAGTTCATATCCTGATGTGAGCTGGAGTTGTTGGTCTCGTCGGGACAGGAGATCAACGGGCACGATCAAAGGGAGATCATGTGAGCACTTTCATATATAGAGGACGGGGCTCTTCTGTAAAGGGTGAGCACGTTGGAGGCTCGATATTGTTGTGAACCATCGATTGACGGGAGGATTGATATTGGTCAAATCCTGACCATGGAAATCAGGCGGGTCTGACAGGACTTACAGGTAGGAGGAAAAAGGGGCCTATGTATATTTGTTATGGGTTTGATTAGGAGCCCGAAGAATCGATTCGACTCAGTAGAAGGAAATATCTAGAGACCAGGAGGTCGCAAAACCCCAGGAGGGTAGGGGGGGCTACATCACATGGTATAGTGCGCACATGTACTGCACACTAAAATGATGAAGTCTACACATTCTAGGATACCGCACAAAACAAACTTAAGTGCACACGATTTTGAGGCCAGTGAGTCTTTGTATATATGTTGTGTTTTATAGGCTGGTGAGCCGGGTATTATAAGCTAGGAGGATTATGTGTTGAATTAGGCTAGAGAACCTAGATGTTAAAGGCCAGTGAGCCTATTTTTGTATATGTCTTATCATTAATATATAATACATCGTTGTGTGTAGAATGACCACAATAAAAGAGTATGGGGGACTAAACTCCACTAGTAAGGGAAAGGGGGGGCTAAAAGTTAAGGAAACAGGCCAAGCTAGGGAGCTTAAGACAAAAAGGAATATTAGATTAATATTGTTTAAAGTATAAAGTATGGATAATTATTTTATCCTAAGTTCTAAGGATGGGGACAAGAGGACCAAAGAAGATCTCAACATGACACGTGTCAAGTTGGTAACATGCACACATATAGCTTGGACTTAGTTCATTTTCCCATCATTCATTCATTCATTCCATCATCATTCAATCACTCATTGATTTTTCCTCTGTACCTTCATGTCACTGTACCTGTACCTATATCTGTACCCATACCTGTATATGTACCTGGTTAGCTTGGGAGATGGAATGAAGAATCAGGTTGTCAGGCCCATGGGATACTGAAGAGGAGGGTTTTTAGGCCCATGAGAAATTTCTCTCTAGGTGAGAGAATTAATGGGAATTCATTCCTGAAGGTGATAAACTACAACTACATGGCTCTGAGACTTCCCATATGGCCTGTCGCTGAAGTTGTGGAAGGGAAGTGGGGCAGGCGAGGGACTGTTGAGTACAGAAGGGGCACACATCATCGGGTTGTATAGGCATGTGGGGAATGAGTGACTGTAGGATGTTAGTTTGAGTTGGCACCTGTGACCGAGTCTTTCCTGTTGTCTGAGATACATCATCCTTGTTAGGAATCCCTTTACCCAGGTGGAGTTTAGTCCCATCTTGGGGGTGACCCACTGTTCAAAGTGATGAGCAACATGGAAGGTCTGCACACAGTTGGTGATATTCTTACCAAGATAAGTGTTAATTGTGTGTTAATTTATATGTTGCATTATTATTTACGTGTTTATTTTTATGGGTCTTTCTTGTGTGTGGTTTCTACCTATCTTTATATTTGTGGGTATTTCCTGTATATGCTGCATGTATATGTTTACTGTTATTTCCATATGATTCTGTGCATTTACATAATTTATTTGTCTATTTTAAGTTATATGTATAAAGTTCTGCAAGAGTTTCTATGTGTATATGTTTTAATTTGCATACAGTTTGAAAATTTTTACGTGGCATAGCCCAGTTGGATGTTGGGGATGTTACAATATGGTATCAGAGCATGAAATATTTTCGGTGGCATGACCTCGCCTGGGTGGTTGGCTATGTTAAAAGTGGGGCAACTTGGTTAGCGCTCTACATTGAAAGTTTGACAAGCGACATAGTGGAATGCGACAAAAAATAGTTGAAGTGCAACAGTCAAGTGAGTGAGTCACTAGGGAACGCTCACAGTCTTTTGGGGTGACTTGATGATCACACTACAGGGAAAGTGTGACATGATAAATACTTGTAACTTGAGTCTTGCACTCATATTCTATCTGGGCATTGGGTGCTCTAAAAACCAGTATGTGAATTTTTGCATCAATTTGAGGAGATTCTCTGATAAGACTAGATTCTATTGCTAGAGAAGAGTTGGAGTTCATTCCTTGGAAGATTTGGTCCATTTTATTTAGTCGAAGAATGACCAGTCGTAATTGGACAAGAAATATCCTTAATTTAGACAGAAGTATGTCCACATATAACTAACTGGACTTTGATCTAGTCAAGGTATGTCCACAATATAACTGCTATGCATCCACATACTTAATTTAGAAATAAGTGCATCCATATATAACTAAATGAATCTTGATCTGGTCAAGATATGTTCACAATATAATTGTTATGCATTGACATACAATTAGTAGAACTCTGGAAAAAATATTATAAATAGGTATGTGCTTTGATCAAGTATCTGATTGATGAGAAGAGAGGGAAAAGGTCATGTAACTGTTCAAAGGAACTAAATTAGAGATATATCATATCATTTTTTTATTGAAGAGAAAAATCTTGAGAAATACTTAATTTTGTAAGGAATTTTTCATTAAAAAAATTAATACAGGGAGGCAGGGTGGTGCAGGGGAGAGGGTTGGTGTACTCACTCTATAGGTTGGTTCCTAAGAGGATTGGTATCCTCATCCTTTGTAACAATTTGGTGCATGAGAGGATTGGTTTCCTCATTATTTGCAACATGTGGGTGCCTACCAAGGTGAAATATTATAAATTGTAAGCTGGTGCTTGCAGAAGAACATAAAGAAAGATGTTATGTGGTTTTCTCTCGCATTGGTTTTCCACATAAAATTATGGTGTACTATGTTTTCTATGCTATTTTGATATCTACATGCATTGGTAATGAAGTAATCACTTTAGAGTAATATTACATCATTAAAAGAAAATAAAATTGATAAATTTGATACAATATTTATTCACCCCCCATTCAGTATTACTGTAAGTCTCAACTATTGGTATCAGAGCGGTTTCCCTTTGTAACATCGTAAAAACTGGAAGGAAGATCACACAAAAAGTATGTCAAATCAAGATTCCTCTTATTCTTCAACTAGACCTCCTCTATTCAATGGAACGATGTTTTATTTTTCAAAAATCAAAATGAAGACCTACTTGATGTCTCTTGGTATGGAAGTCTAGAATATCGTGGCAAATGGTTATAAAATCCCAACAAATTTTCTAACTGATGAATATGGTAAGAAAAAATAATAAATAAATGCTAGATCTATGAATTTTATCCAAGGTGGGATTGTAGAAACATAATTTGTTAAAGTAATGCAGTTGGAATTTGCAAAGGAAATATGGGACAATCTGGTAAACAATTATGAAGGAGACGAGAAAGTAAAGTTCGAAAAACTTCAAGCTCACAGAATACAATTTGAAATCCTAAGGACGAGTGAAGATGAAAATATTGCAGGTTTCTTTCTTAGAGTAGATGATACTATAAACGTATGAAAGGGCTAGGTGAGAATATTGAAGAAGATATGGTGGTTCAGAAGGTATTGAGATATCTTCCCGCAAGACTTGAAGTGAAGGTTTTTTCTATAGAAGAAATGAATGAACTAGATAAATTGACTATGGATAGCCTCCATGGAATATTGACTTCTTATGAGATGAGGATCATGAAAGAGAAGCCAGATATAAAGGATGCAATATTCAAGGAATCTTTCAAATCATTAACATATCAGGATCATGATTCCTCTAAACACTTCTCGGATGAAGAAGATAATAACTTTGTAAGGAAACTAAAGAGGGGATTCAGAAATTATAAAGGTATGTTACCATTCAAATGCTTTCATTGTGGTAAAGTTGGTCATTTTTCATCCAAGTGTCCTTTCAAAGAAAACAACATAAATGAAAAAGGAAGAAAAGGAAAGGATAAACCTAGGGAGTTTAAGAAGAAAAAGTCTTGTGATGCAGGAGCATCATTGTCATTCACGCGGAGCAAGACCCATCAACGTATAGGAATCTGTACGAGATATCAACACTACTAGTTACAATAGACATTTTGAATGTGCCTTAACTCAACACCAGAATTAATCCCTTGATGCACGCTTGAAATCAAGATGGGAAATTTTGGAGGCACGCTTGGAGAGAAGTGGGAGTTTCCACTACGGCTCTGGAATGCGACTGATCTAGATAGTCGTTACAATAGTCTTAGAGTAGACACATAGTCAGGGGGGCCTAAGAACCCTTTGAGTTAAAAATATGCTTTGTAAGCTCAAATGAGGTGAGTTGGTTGGTAGCTTCATACAGTTGTAAGATGATCACAGATAGCTGCAAGTAAAATCCAGTTCATAGGAGGATTCTAAATTTTTATAGTTTTTAGTTTTTGATTTACTGTTGTAACATTTTTTCACTTCTGAATAGAACAAAGGAAAATTGATCCAAGGTGTGGTGTGGATAATGTTAGTAATTCTCTGTTGTTATGCTTTCATGAGTGAATGAGTGATTTTCATTGTGAGTGGATGGAAATGTGGATATTAAGATAAGTTTCAACTGTTTATCTTCTATTGAAGTAGTGCAAGGTGTGCATATGGAACACAAGGAGTGCGTTGGCAGAACCAATTTCAATTCTGAAGCTCAGAGGAGGCGATACGACACTTCCCCTTTGTAAGGAGTGCAAATATACTGGTGCAAGGCATGCACAGTCATCCGCGAGAACTTAAACTCTTGCGTAAAGGTCTATTGTGAGGGGCGCACAAAGCTGAGGTTCAACAGAGTGTTGAAGGGGAAAAGGTTCAAAACCTTTAACCACTTAGAGATCTTCTAAGTCCGAGGAAAACATAAGAGAGAAGGAGGAGAGGATTCACCCATTCGATCTGAACACCGGAGAATCGAAACCATCCATCAGGAAGGACGTGTGGCGAACGATCAACATTTCGCTAACTCATACTCTAGAGGAGTCAAAGGAGCAGAGCACCAAGGATTCATGAAACCCGAACCCGTGACTAAATATGAGCCATTGGGTTCAGGGGAGTTCAGGACCATTGGCGTCCAGGGTGAAATATCGACATTTCAAAGATCAGGAGACACGAGGTGACAAACCTCTCGATCTCACGAAACGCGAAATGCCAACTTGATCACAACCGTTGATCAAGGGTAGATCTGGGTCGTAGATCTCGAGTCATTGTGATTTCAGTTGTCGGGGAAATAGAGGAAGCACTCCTCCCAGAGTCGCGAGACGTGAAGTGACGAAACATGAAACACCGACTTGATCGCAGCTATTGATCAAGGGAAGATCTGGGTCGTAGATCTCGGGTCATCGTGATTTCGGTTGTCAGGGAAATAAAGGTAGCAGTCCTCCCAGAGTCATGAGACATGAAGTCGTGATGAACTTTTCATTTGAAGCGCGTGATCATAGCCGAGGGAACACGGGAGAAAGGGATTAGCAGGAAGGAGATAGCGATCATTTGGCATTGAGACCTGAACAACATCCAGGGGAAGGCCCGTGGGTCTCATACGACCGACGCCATTGGAGAAAGGACCTGTGTAAGTGAGTTTTGGTTCTAGCAGAGGCCCAAAGAGTCAATATGACTTGAATTCTTGATTGATCCTAGACCGGGAGGTCGTGCACCCCTTAGGAGGGGATGGGGACTACGTCAAGTTGTATTGGAGTGAGGTTTTGTCTGTAGACAGCAGGCAGAAGAGGAGGAGATAGTTCGATACCATCAATGGGTATGAAAGTCTGAAGTTTTGTTTGCAGAAAGGAGACAGAGGAGACAAAATAACTTGGAGTTGTACTCTATGTGTGACAGACAATCGACACAATTTCATTGAGGAGGTAGGGAGAGAAACCTTTATCCAATCGAGTTGTAGAAAGGGAGATGCATGAACTTCATGCAAGGTTAGAGGTGATGGAGGAAGAACAAAGGAGAGAACCTGACACTGGAGATGTCAGGGATGCACAGAGCGAAGAAGCTGTTGGCGAGAATGTTGTCAAAGTACCTACAGGAAAGGAAGTTTCCGAGGAACGCTTTCTAAGAGAAGTTTCCATATTGGGAGGCAGAGACAAGATAAAGGTTCCGATGTATGAAGGAAATTTTGATGCTGAAGAACTGTTGTATTGGATAAGATCCATGGGCAGACACTTTGACTATGAAGATGTAGATGAAGAGAGAAAGGTGAAGAAAGATGTCACCAGACTAAAGGGACATGCAACAATGTGGTGGCATGAACTACAGACTAGGAGGAGAACCAAATGAAGAAAAAGATAAAGAGTTGGGATAGAATGGTAGCCAAGATGAAGGCTAATTTCATGCCCAAGGATTATCAGATAAATTTGTTCAGGAAGATGCAAAACCTGAGACAAAAAGGGATGACAGTTAAAGAATATATAGAGGAGTTCTATAGGCTGAACATCAGAACTAGGCAAAGGGAGAGAGACGAAGAAAAAGTATCCCGGTATATAAATGGCCTGAAATATGAAATCTAGGATGATCTCAGTATGATGTCAGTAAGGACAATAGAGGACGCTTATCATTTTGCACTGAAGGTGAAGGAAAATTTGGCTAGAAAGAAAAGCTAGCAGGGAAGAGGTAAAAGCTTGATCCCAAACAAAGGTAAGGGATTTAAATGTGACAGAACACATCAATCTAAGGATGAGGCTAAGAAACCAAACAGTCACTTGAAAAGAGGAGGAAGTTCCCAAGAAAGACAGGGTGGTGGAATAAATTCTTCCAGAGGAAGAGGAAGAAGAGGAGGAGGAAACATAAGATGTTATGCCTATGGAAAAACATGACACATGTCTTGGGAATGCCCTAAGAAAAAGAAAGAAGGAGGAGAAGCTCACATTTCATAAGCCCAACAAGTAGATGTTGAATAAAAAGGAGTAGAGGATGGAAGATCCCTGATGTATAGGAAGGTTCTCTTAAAACCAGAAGCAAAAGTTGAGAAGCCAGTGCAGAGGAACAGTCTCTTCAGAACAACTTGCAAGACTAAAGACAGAGTATGCAAGGTGATAATTGACAGTGGGAGCACTGATAACCTAGTATCCACAGATATGGTGGAGAAATTGGAGCTAGAGACAATTGCACATCCGAGGCCATACAAAGTCTCATGGTTGCAGAAAGGACACCAGGTAACAATTACTAAACAATGCTTGGTTAATTTTAAGATAGGAGGATATAGAGATGAAATTCTATGTGATGTAATTCCCATGGATGTATTCCATATTTTGTTTGGGAGACCATGGAATTTTGACAGGAGTGTCATTCACGATGGGAGAAAAAATACATACACATTAGAGAAGAGTGGTATAACACACATGTTGTTTCCAATAGAGGAGAAGAAAGTGAAAGAGGAAGCCAGCACATGCATACTTCTCACGAGTGGGAAGGAACTCCTGAAGTAAGTCAAGGAGGAACAGGAGATGCAGTTCTCCATGGTGAGGAAACGCAGATTTTTCCTTATAAGCACATCGATGGGTGGGTTTCCTGAAGAAGTTAAGGAATTGCTGGAAAATTTCGCTGACATAGTGGTGGATGAGATGCCTAACTCATTTCCACCCATCAGAAGTATTAGTCACCATATTGAATTGATACCAGGAGAAAGCCTTCCAAACAAAGAATCATACAGATTTACACCTCGAGAGAATGAGGAGGTGAATAACCAAGTCCAGGAATTGCTAGACAAGGGTTTGGTCAAAGAGAGCTTGAGTCAATGCACAGTACCAACTGTGTTGAGTCCAAAGAACGGTGGACGATGGAGAATTTGTACCGACTCAAGAGACATTAACAATATCACCATCAGGTATAGATTTCCTTTGCCAAGAATGGATGATTTAATGGACTGCTTAAGTGGAGAAAATTTCTTTTCTAAGATAGATTTGAAAAGTGGATATCACCAGATCAGGATGAGGGAAGGTGATGAGTGGAAAATAACCTTTAAGACAAATGAAGGTTTGTATGCGTGACTTGTTATGCCATTTGGTTTGAAAAATCCCTCGAGTACTTTTATGAGGATGATGAATGAAATACTGAAAGATTTCATTGGCAAGTTTGTGGTTTTGTACCTAGACGATATACTAGTCTTTAGAAGGACTAAAGAGGAGCATTTGAGGCACCTGACTTTAGTGATGAGGAGGCTACAATAGGAGAAGTTGTTGTTAAATCTGAAGAAGTCCTCTTTTATGAAGACATAACTCATTTACTTGGGTTTTGTGATCTCTTCAAATGAACTGAAGATGGATCCAGAGAAGTTGAAAGCAATCAAAGAATGGTCGTCACCAAGGAGCATGTTTGAGGTAAGGAGCTTCCATGGGTTAGAAAGTTTCTATAGGAAGTTCATTAGAGACTTCAGTAGAATTTGTGTGCCAATAATGGATAAAATGAAGAAGCGATACAAGTCTTTTAAATGGACAGAGGAGGCCGAAAAGAGCTTCAATATACTGAAGGAGAAAATAATAGAACGACCAATTCTGGTCTTGCCAAATTTTAAGAAGACAATTCAGGTGAGACGTGATACAAGTGGAGTTGCAATTGGAGCAGTTTTGAGCCAAGATAATAGACCTGTTGCCTATTTCAGTGAGAAGTTGAATGAAGCCAAGAGAAAATACTCCACATATGACAAGGAGTTTTATGCCATAATTCAAGCCTTGAAGAAATGGAGACATTATGTTTTCCCACATGAATTTGTCTTGTATAGCGATAACCAGGCTTTACAATTCATAAACAAATAGGAAAAATTAAATCAGAGGCATGGAAAATGGGTTGAGTAAATATGAAGAATTTTACTTTTGTCATAAAACACATTGCTGGGAATGATAACAAGGTTGTTGATGCATTGAGCAAGAGATGTTTGTTTCTACAGGAATTTCAGGTGAAGACCTTGGGGTTTGAACACCTTAAGGAGATGTATTGTGATGATAAAGACTTCAAAGAAGCATACGAAGCATGTGTGAATATTTTGTTGAGAGACAGAAGCTAGTGGAAAAATTACATGATTCAATAGGGATCATTATTCAAAGGAAATCAATTATGCATAACAAAATTCTCAATGAGGGATAACCTTTTGAAGGAAAAGCATAGCGGAGGATTGGCTGGACATTTCAGCCATGATAAAAAGTTTACACAGGTGAGCAGTTCATAATATTGGCCAGGTATGAGAACAGAGGTGATAAAGTTTGTGAAGGGATGCAGAATCTGCCAACATCCAAAAGGGAAAATGCAGAACACTGGATTGTATCAACCATTGCCAATACCAGAGAAGCCTTGGGATGCAATAAGCATGGATTTTGTGCTAGGGCTGCCAAAAATGCAAAGAGGATTTGATTCCATTTTTTTGGTGGCAGATAGATTTTCCAAGATGGCACATTTTATCCCATGCCATAAGACCAATGATGCAACACATGTTGCAAATATGTTTTTTCAAAGAATTTGTAAGACTTCATAGCCTACCCAGGAGCATTGTATCAGACAAAGACAAAAAATTTGTTGGTCACTTTTGGAGAACACTGTGGAAGAAGTTGGGGACATATTTTTCCTTCATTTCATCTTATCATCCTCAAACAGATGGGTAGACTGAGGTGGTGAACAAAAGTTTGGGAAATTTGTTGAGGAGTTTGGTCACTGAGCACCATAACCAGTGGGATCAGATTTTGCCGCAAGTAGAATTTGCATACAACAATTCACAAAACAAGAGTACTGGAAAGAGCCCATTCCAAATATTATATGGAATGCAACCCAGGGGGGTATCTGAGTTGAGAGACTTGGAATAGAGTGAGATCAGAAGCGTTGGAGCAAAAGATTTTGCTGCAGACATGCAGAAGTTCCATAGCCAGATCAAAGGACAATTGCATAGTTCTAATAAGGAGTATAAATACATGGTTGATCAACACCGCAGAGAACTTCAATTTGAAGTGGGAGATCAAGTTCTAGCACATCTTAGGAAACAAAGGTTCCCTAGAGGAACATACAATAAGTTAAAAATGAAAAAGATAGGACCATGTAAGATCTTTAGGAAGTTTGATGCAAACATATACGAGATTGAGATGCCAGGTGGTGTGGGAATATCGCCCATATTCAATGTTTCATACCTATATCCTTACAAGAAAGATGAAACAGGGGATCAAAAGAGAAAGAGAAGATCCAGTGGGAAAAGAAAATGCTTGTAGTAGAGAAGCCACAAATGGAGAATATTGTTGATCAGAGGATTGGCAAAAAGACCAGGAGGAAAACCTATTTCGAATATCTAGTCAAGTGGAAAGGAAACCCAATAGAAGATGCCATTTGGGAAAATGAAGCTTCTATCCAGAAGCATGGAATGTCAGTGCAAGAGCTCATGGACAGGAGTCCATGATTTATTGTCAAGGGGAGTATGATGCAGGAGCATCACTGTCATTCACATGGAGAAAGACCCATCAACATCTAGGAATCTATACGAGAGCTCAACGCTAGCAGTTACAATAGACATTTTGAAGGTTCCTTAACTCAACTCTAGAAATGATCCCTTGAGGCATGCTTGAAATCATGTCAAAAAAATTTGGAGGCACGCTTGGAGTGAAGTGGGAGTTTCCACTACATCTCTGGATTGCGACTAATATAGATAGTCGTTAGGATAGTATTAGAGAAGACACGTAGTTAGGGGGACCCTAAGAACCCTCTGAGTTAAAAATATTCTTTGTAATCTCAAATGAGGTGAGTCAGTTGGTAGTTGCATACAGTTGTAAGCTGATCATAGATAGCAGCAAGTAAAAGCCAGTTCATAGGAGGATTTTGAGTTTTTACAGTTTTTAGTTTTTGATTTACATTTCTAACCGTTTTTTACTTTTGAATAGAACAGAGGAAAATTGATCCAAGGTGTGGTGTGGACAATGTTAGCAATTCTATGTTTTTATGCTTTCATGAGTGAATGAGTGATTTCCATTGTGAGTGGATGGAATTGTGGATGTTAAGATAAGTTCCAATTATTTCTCTTCTGTTGAAGTAGTGAAAGGTGTCCATATGGAACGTAAGGAGTGCGTTGGCGGAACCAGTTTCAGTTCCAAAGCTCATAAGAGGTGATACTGGTGCAAGGAGTGCAAAGAGACTGGTGCAAGGAATGCACAGTCATCCATGAGAACTTAAACTATTGTGTAAAGGTCAGTTGCGAGGGGCACACAGATCCGATGTTTGACTAAGTGTCGAAGGGGAAAAGCTTCAAAACCTTTGAGCACTTAGAGATCTTCTAAGTCTGAGGAAAACATAAGAGAGAAGGAGGAGAGGATTCAGACGTTCGATCTGAACACCAGAGAATCGGAATTGTCCATTAGGAAGGACATGTGGTGAATGATCAGTGTTTTGTTGGCTCATACTTTGGAGGAGTCAAAGGAGAAAAGCAACAAGGATTCACAAAACCCAAACCCATGACTGAATTTGAGACATTGGGTTTAGGGGAGATCAGGACCATTAGCGTCTAGGGAGAAATATCGACATTTTGGGGATCGGGAGACTCGAGGTGACAAACCTCTCGATTTCATGAAACGCAAAGTCATGAAACACGAAACGCCAAATTGATCGTAGTCGTTGATAAAGGGTAGATCTGGGTCGTAGATCTCAGGTCATCATGATTTCGGTTGTTGGGGAAATAGAGGTAGTAGTCCTCCCAGAGTCGGGAGACGTGAAGTCACAAAATGTGAAATTCCAACTTGATTGCAGTCGTTGATCGAGGGAAGATTTGGGATGTAGATATCAGAACATCATGATTTAGGTTGTCGGGGAAATAGAGGTAGCAGTCCTCCTAGAGTCACGAGATGCGAATTCGAGATTGGATTTCCATTCCAAGTGTATGGTCATAGCCAAGGGCACAAGGGAGAAAGGGCTTAGTAGGAAGGAGCTAGTTCCCATTTGGCGTTGAGACCTGAACAACGCACAGGGGAAGGCCCGTGGGTCGCATACGATCGATGCCATTTGAGGAAGGATTTGTGTAAGTGATTTTTGGGTCTAGAAGAGGCCCAAAGAGTCAATAGGTCTCAAATTCTTGATCGATCCTAGACCGGGAGGTCATGCAGCCCTTAGCAAGGAAGGGGGTCTGCATCATCTTGTAAAAGGAACAATTTTTTTTCAAGGGAGGGTAACACTAACTCTTCAGAAACTGAAGAAGAATAATATGAGCCAGATACAACTCAAGATGAAAAACTTATGATGGATTTAGAACAAAAAAGATTTGATCAAGAAAAAATAGACACAAAAGAGTGTGAAGCTATAGTCGACATGGAAGAAGAAATGTCATGATCCTCTAACCCATTAATAAAGTGTATGAATCTCATTGTTTCTGCATTTTATGTTGATGAATGTAAGAATTTCAATGTGTATGAATTTTATGTGTATGGATGTATTATTTTTTTCTAAAGTGATTATAAATAATTGCATTACGCATTAACGAATCTCTTATGGTGGAAAATATTGCTAAGTGATAAATCCATAAGAAATTAATGGTTCTCATTACCTAAATTTATGGGTAGGTGATCCAAGAGGATATAAGGAGTGATCACAGAAGTCTAGAAGGATCCAAAATATTGACAGAGGTTTCAGGGGATCCATAAATGCTCAAAATTTGACCATCTCAATTCGTCGTTAAAATGACATCATTTCATAGAGTTTGTCATCATATTTCCAACATCGCAAACGAAAAGTCAAATGGATTTCATATGAAAATTTATAAGCAGTAAAAGTTCAATTCATCCAGGTCAAATGTCAAAGTACATGGAAAAAAATAGGTGACACATGTCACCACTGCAAGGGTGACATGTCGCACATTGTTATTGGCAGCTAACTTAGCATATCGTACCTCCAGGTGGACAAATTGCAGACGCATGTGTGGTCTAGTCATATGATGACAAGTGGAATGTACGAGCTAATGAGAGGCTTCCACGTGGAAACCTCCCATTGGCCTATATTTGTTAAGGTTGTGTAAAATTGTGGAGTCGACGAGGGTCCAACCTATGACATCCATAACCACCCAAAGGTCTTAACAAAATCCTACTATCAACGCGTCGCCACATGGTTCTTAACATATGTATGTTTTAAAATTTATTTAAAGTCATGTGATAGTTCATTTGGGGGAAAAGGGGGTCAAGGCTATCCCCGAGCCCCTGGTCCATACAATATACCATACAACCATGTCATAGTTGTGGAGGGGCTGATAAATAATTATGACAGGATTAAATGTATATACCATATATTATATATGGTATATATCATATACCATGCAACAACCAACAAATATATATAACCACATATATAACAAAAAAATGAATATGATAACCAAAGAGAGGATCGTAGGAATAGAACCCCATACCTCCTCCATATTTATCAATGGTTTTAACCATTGTGCCAATGAACCCAGTTATTACGGGATTCCTCCCAAAATAGAGATAAATTGCCAGCTAATGCAAACAAAAGATGGAAGCTCGCGCCCTATATATTTTTCTTAGATCCCAACTCATGGACACACATCACTAGTTTTAAATGCATTATAGTGTGCATGGATCCAAAAACCTGCAAAAATCCCGTGTTACGGTATAGTATGGATTTGTCTTGAAGTACATGTAGAGTACAAGCTAGTTTGACATTGTGTAGAAAAGTGTGCCATGAGGTATAATGACAACACCTAGGCATGTTTATACTCATTTTTCATGATTTTTCTCAAGGATCATGAATTTGAGGTGTATTTCATGATTTTAGGTCATTTGTAACAATATTATCTAAATTTTCCATTAATGAGGATTTAATGCATTGTTTTGCATACCAAAGAGGGTGAAATTAAGCAAGTTTGGAAACTGGTCGACTTTATAATCAAAATTCTCAGAATTTTGCAGGGATTTCAATGGTGAAGTTATTTTCTTGTTTTGAGTAATGGAATTTTAGAGAATCCATTAAACTGGCATATGTGAGTCATTTTACGTGCGATTTGTTATATTGGAGATGATGAAGGCAACTTTCATTGGATTAAAGGGAACTTAAAGATGAAACGAAAGTATGTAATTTGAGTTCTTTTATTTTATGTTGTGTCATATCATTAAGAAAAACTAATATTTAGTTTATGAGTTTTTGGGTAAAAATCACATCATCGGAATTTTTCAAACCACTCCAATACAATTAGTAAATTATTCTAGTTCAAGTTAGATACTACATGTATAAGTAAAGAAATAAGTTGTGTCTAAGGATTTTCTAGATCAAGTGGTATTAGAGATATTTTTGGCATGTGTTGCAAGTTGTTGATGTGACATAAGATCCAAGAGTTCAGTTGGTGAAGTTATTTTCTTGTTTTGAGTAATGGAATTTAAGAGCATCCATTAAATTGGCATATGTGAGTCAGTTTACATGCAATTTTTTATATTGGAGATGATGAAGGGAATTTTTATTGGATTAAAGGGAACTTAAAGATGAAACAAAAGTATGTAATTTAATTTATTTTATTTTATGTTGTGCCATATCATCATTAAGCAAAGCTAATATTCACTTTATGCATTTTTGGGTAAAAAACACATCATCATAATTCTACAAACCACCCCAATATGATTAGTAAATTATTTTGGATCAAGTTAGATACCGCATGTATATAAGTAAATAAATAAGTGGTGTCTAAGGATTTTTTGGATCAAGTGGTATCAGAGCTAGTTTTGGCATGTGTTGAAAGTTGTTAATGTGACATGAGATCTAAGAGTTCAGTTGGTGAATATTTTGAAGACGCTTATCAAGAAAACAAGATGATTAAATTTCTCATGAAATTGAAGCTGCAAAAGAACATAAATAAAAAAATCCAGAAGTAGAATTCTAAGCTAATAATGTAGTTTCAATCTCTTGGGGAAGAGAAGAAAAGGCTTCGAGATCAATTGTTATATCATGAAGATTTCCACATGAGTATTTTTCATGAATTAGAAAGAAAGTTAGAGATATTGGCCAACACGATCAATCGGTAAAGTTGGACAAGCAAGGAATGATAAGTCTCCACTGTAAGAGAGACTATCTCCCCCTAAGAACATGATCTAGAAGGAAGACTATTCATATTATTATTTCTCCCATCAAGATTGAGAATGATCAAGGGTAGTTGAATAAAAGGAAACTTCAGATGAAGAATTTCTACATAAACAATTGACGTTACCTTCTAGTCCAGAGAAGAGTAACATGTGTAAGCCATCTTTAGGGAAATATGTGCATGCTACAGGAGAAGGAATGAATACTTTTCCCACTGGTGAATGGTCTAGTTATCCATGTGCTTCCTATGGAACTAGAAACCATGATGTGGAGAAGTGTTGAAGAAGACATTTTGTTCAAGTAAATATCTCCAAGAAGAAGGATAATCATTTCTTAAGTCAGATCAAAAGGAGGAATGATAAAAAGGGATCGTGGAACAAGACATTCTACTCTTATCGTGGTAAGAGTGGACAACAGATTGAGAAGTGTTGGACACTTTAACCACACTTAAGTTCGAATAAGAACAAGAAATATGTAGAGACACTTGCGAGAATACAAGAAACAACTCCATATGAAGTCAATGATATTACTGAAGTGCTTGGGAAAGAATACTTCCTGATGGTTGGTCTTGGAAAAGTGATATATAAAGAAATCTAAGAATGGTTCGTGGACAATGGCTCATCTAGCCACATGACCAGGATGAGACCAATGTTTTTAACTTTCTCAAAGTTTGACACAGACTGTTATGTGGGATATGGAACCAAAAGAAGACAATCAATAAAATGGTATGGATATGCAATATTGCAACTCGATTCAAGAGGATTTATGGGAATCAAACAGATGTTGTATGTTCTAGTATTAAAGGTAAACCTACTCTCAGTTGCATCATTTGAATATGATGGTTATGTAGTTACATTCCAAAATGGTCAGGTACTAGTGTACTCAAGAGAAGCTTCCCCAGACACAACAATAGTACTTTGTATGTGCAAGGAGAGGTTATGTAGGTTACTGAGAAGACCTATAGTATGCTATAATGGTTACTTGTATTCAACACCACATCCTGCATCTGGTTCAATGTTAGATTCAACATCATCGTTAGAGGAATTGTCAGAGGTCAGAAGTTGCAAGGCTCCTCCTAGTACAATGGGAAGAATGAGTCCATAAATTAAACCATATTTAAAATTTTGTAAATATGTATATTAAATGTAATATGCATATGTGTAAATCTTGTAAAGTATATTAGAAGGATTTTAAGCCACTCATTGTAAATTATAAGAGTGAGAAGGAATCTGCAAAATTTCTATATTTCCACTTTGTATGAGTGAGATGAATTTTGTAATAGAGTTACTATATTTCCACCTTATATGATTTTGAGAGTGAGATGAATCTCGTTAGATATATTTTTAGATAGCCACCTTACACTTTATTATAGTGTGAGAGGAATCTTGTTAGAGATATTTCTAGATAGCCACCTATACATATTGTTTTATATTGAGAGAAATATCATTGTGAATATTTTTAAGCCTTTAGACAACAGTATGGAAAATTGCATTGTATTGTAATCAACTAAAGGGATACATATGGATCGAATTGTCTACGACAACATTCTTGATTCTGAATAACCAAAAGTGAAGTAGCATAAGGATGCAAGTATTTGGAACATGTAGATCAGAAGCAGAAAGAGAATCTAAGTAATGCAAAAAATTCTAGAGTTGGTAAAGGAGAAGTAGTTCTCTTTAGAGAATAAGAGGCATAAAGGTGCATACTATGAGCAGATTTGAAAATACTATTTCATGTTCTTGTGTATGTATACCTTGAATATAAGTGATCAAGTACATATGATAACAGTACAAAAATTATTTTTTTCAAGGTAGAAGTGACAATGGATAAATTATTCATTCATGGACTCCTACAGATACATCAACAGTAAAAGAACAAAGAGTCAAAAAGGGAAAGGCATAGATAAAAATTTTAATTGGTTTCATATTTGATGAGATGGACTATCTTCAACAACAGGAGATGGGAATGGATGTTGAAATACAAAATACAAGTACAACACAGATTCAATGAACAAGACTTTTGTTGTTAGGGAATCTATGAGCCATAATTAGAGTTATTCATGACAATGTCAGAGGCCCGAGTCAAAGCTATATTCGAGAGAAGAAGATTTTTTTTTATTAATCTAGTACCTAATATTGAAGACCCAAGATGAAGAATAAATTCCAAAAGAATCAACAAGATGGAAGAGTGAATTATCATCACTAAGTTGTTGAAAGTCTATACTTTCGAAGGTCCAAAATTTCTTCAGTGGGAAGGTATCATCCATGAGGATCTAAGGAATTCTCACAAAGGTCCAAGAGGATCTAGAACCTTCACAAAGGTCCCAAGGGATTGATAAATGCTCAAAATTTTACCATCTCAAATGATCCCAAAAATGACATCATTTCATTGAGCACATCATCATCTTTCCAACGGTGCAAACGATAAGTCAAACTGAGTTCAAATGAAAAATTTATTAGTAGTCAAAGTTTGGGTCAACCAGGTCAAAGGTAAAAGTACATGGGAAAAATAGGTGACACATGTCACCACTGCAAGGGTGACATGTGGCACATGGTTATTGATAGTTTATTGGGTAGATTATACCTCCAGGTGGATGAATTACAGGTGCACATGTGGTCCAGACATATGATGACAAGTGGCATGTACAATCCAATGAGAGGCCGCCATGTGGAATCCTCACATTTGCCAATATTGGTTAAGGTTGTGTAAAATCATGGAGTCAATGGGGGCAAACCCATGACTTCCATAACCACCAAAAGGTCTTAACAAAACCTGACTACCAATGCACCACCACATGGTTCTTAACATATGTATGTTTTAAATTTTATTTAAGGTCATGCAATAGTTCAATTGGGGGGAAAAGGGGGTCGAGGGCTAGCCCCAACCCCTGTTCTATACACTGTACTGCACAACCATGTCATAGTCACGAAGGGGATGATAAATAATTTTGACGGGTTTAAATGTATATACCATATATTATATATGGTATATATCATATACCATGCAACAACCAACACACACAGACACATATATATATATATATAACAACATATATAACAAAACAAATAATATGTTAACCAAAGAGAGGATCACAGGAATAGATCCATGGACCTCCTCCATATTTAGAAATGGTTTTAACAATTGTTCGAATGAACCCAGTTATTACAGGATTTGTCCCAAAATAGAGTTAAGTAGCAAGCTAATGCGAACGAAAATTGGAAGCTCGGGCCGTATATATTGGGCATGGATCCCAATGCATGGAAACACATCCCAAGGTTTGAATTCATTCCACTTTGCATGGATCCCAAAAATTTCACAAATCCCTTGTTACATTATAATATGGATTTGTTCGAAGTACGTGCATAGTACAAGCTAGTTTGGCATTGAATGGAAAAGCAAGCCATGAGGTATAATGACAACACCTAGGCATGTTTATACTCATTTTTCATGATTTTTCACAAGGATCATGAATTTGAGGTCTATTTTGTGATTTGAGATAATTTTTTATAGTCTAATCTCAATTTTTCATTAATCAGTATTTAATGCATTGCTTTACATACCAAAGAGGGCGAAATTGAGCCAGTTTGGAAATTGGTCGACTTTATTGTCACAATTCTTAGAATTTCTCAAGGATTTCAATGGTGAAATTATTTTATTGTTTTGACTAATGGAATTTAATAAAATCCATTAAATTGGCATATGTGAGTCATTTTACATGTAAGGTTTTATATTGGAGATGATGAAGGCAGTTTTCATTGGATTAAAGGGAACTTAAAGTTGAAAAAAAAGTATGTAATTTGTGTTCTTTTATTTTCATATTATCATTAAGAAAATCTAATCTTCATTTTATGAGTTTTTGGGTAAAAAGGACATCATGAAAATTCTGCAAACCACTGCAATGCGATCAGTAAATTATTCTAGATCGAGTTAGATACTACATGTATATAAGTAAAGAAACAAGTGGTGTCTAAAGATTTTCTGGATCAGTAGGGCATGCATTTTCTTCAACATTGGTAAAGTTAAATTAATTTCATGGGTGAACTTGTTGGATGCAGATGGTCGATGGACAAGGCACCAAATCACTCAAAGTTTATGGATGACACTTGAGTCCACCTTAAAGTACTTCTTTCAAGGAATTTATGATATAAAAAAGAGGATGCCTCAAAATTACTAAAACATCATCATCATCATCATTACACACACACACACACAATTAACTTATTAAAAAAACATATTGCAAACTTGTAAGCAAACAAACTTATAAGCTCAAGTCCATGAATCATACATATATTAATTTTCAAACTTTATAGTCGGTAGTGACAATTCTTATCTTTTAAAAATGGTTTTTTTTTAAATGAAAAATAAACTCAAGTTCATGAGCCATAATTGTATTAGTTTTCTATATATAGTACTAGTTACTTGACTAAAGACCCTAAAAATAGTAAAATTTAACAAAAGATTTAATTAGTAGTATACACTAAAGAAATTTTGAGGAAACAAATGTGACATACCTAAATGGTGTTGACAATCATACTAAAGGAAAGAAATACCACACATGGGCAGTGCATGAAGATCCAAAGTTCCACATTTCAATTTGCATGTTTAAACAAATCACATAACTATCATCATCATAAACATATAACAATACAAATAATATCCCACGACACATAAATAGGTCTAAATATATACATATCAAATGTCTATATAATTTTAACTAAACCCAACAAATACTAATCAATGAATCACTAATAAAAGTCAAAATCAAAGTTTTAACCTTCCAATGCCAAAATATAGGTTGTTACATTTACGAATCCCTGGAACACCACTATGATCTAAAATAGACTAATCATTGCTTGCATGTCTTGTCATGTAGCTTCCCATTTTAACACATACAACAATAAATATAACTTTCTGTAACATTATGCAAGGAAAAATTCAAATCAAAATGTGGATTGCAATGAAACAAGAACAACAAAAAAAGAAACCTTTCTCATCCCAAGAAATAAAAAACATTTTTTCTAGGGACATATGACTTAAATTTATATCACAAACTCTCTTTCCATCCAATGAAGTCTTTATTACATTTTAAGTCTAGGTGAAAAAGTTTACATGCCTTACCAAGACATGCCATGCCCTGCCTTTCCTTGAGTTCCCATGTCATGCCTTGCCTTCCCAGGCCATGGCATGCCTTGCCATACCATGACATTTAATATCTTGTCTTGTCATGCCATGCCTTAACTTTCCATCCCTTTGCATTCCTTTCCATGCCATTTCTTTCCTTTCCATGCCATGTCTTGTCTTTCCATGTCTTGCCTTGCCTTGTCTTTCCATGCCATGTATTTTTTTTCATACCATGCCTTGCCTTTCCATGCCATTCATTTCCTTTCCATTGCATGCCTTTCCTTTCCATGCCATGCCTTTACATTCCATGTCATTCCATGCCATCCCATGTCTTTGCAAGCCATGCCATGACATTCCTTTCCCTTCCATGACATGTCATTGAATTCATTACCTTGTCATGCCATGCCTTTCCATGCCATGCCATGACTTGACATGCCATGAATTTCCATGCCATGCCTTTCCTTTCCATGACATTCCATGACATGTATTGTCTTTCCTTTCCTTTCCTTTCCATGACATGTCATGCCTTTCCAAGCCATGCCATGTAATGCATTTCCTTTCCATGACATGACATTGCATGTATTGCCTTACCATGGAATTCCATGCAAGTAAAGTCATGGAAAGGCATGTCAAGGCAAGGAAATGCATGGCATGGCATGGCATGGTATGGAAAGGAAAGGTAATGCATCGCAAGGCAAGGCATGGATAGGCAAGGCAATGCAAGTCATGCCATGGCATGGCAAGGCAAGGAATGCAATGGCATGTCATGGAAGGGAAAGGAATTCCATGGCATGGATTGGAAATTCATGACATGGAAAGGTAAGGCATGGCATGAAATGGCATGGAAAGGCATGGCATGACAAGGCAAGACATGCAATGGAAAGGCAAGACATGGAATGACATGACATGGCAAGGAAAGGAAATGCATGGCAAGGGAAGGAAAGTAAAGGCATATAAAGGCATGGCATGGAAAATAAAGGCAAGGCAATGGAAGGCATGCCATGATATGACATGGTAAGGCAAGGCATGACTTGGCAATGAAAGGCAAGGTGAGGCATGGAAAGGCAAGGAATGACATGAAAATGCATGGCATGTAAAGGCAACACATGGCATGGAAATTAAAGGGAATGAATGGCATGGTAAAGTAAGGCATGTCAAGGAATGGCATGGCATGGAAAGGCAAGGCATCACATGGCATGACATGGAAAGGAAAGGAAAGGGAATTCAAGGCATGACAAGAAAAGGAAAGGCATGGAATGGAAAGGAAAGGAATGGAATGACAAGGCATGGCATGGAACAACAAGGAAAGGAAATGCATGGCATGACATGGAGTGGCATGGAATGGAAAAGCAAGGCATGGAAAGTCATGACATGGCATGGAAAGGAAAGGCACGTCATGCCATGGAATAGAAAGGCAAGGCGTGGCATGGCAAGGAAAGTAAGTGCAATGCATGGAATTTAATGGCATGGGAAGGCAATGAATGGCTTGTAAAGGAAAGGAATGGAAAGGAAAGGCATGGCATGGCATGGCGAGGAAATGGCATGGCGTGGAACGGAAAGGCATGTGATGTCATGGAATGGAATGGAAAGGAAATGCATTGCATGGAAAGGAAAGAAATGGAATGGAAAGTGAAGGAAATGCAAGGCATGTAAAGGAATGGAATGGCATGGAAACGGAAGGACATGCAAGGCATGGAATGGAAAGTAAAGTCATGGAAAGTGAAGGAAAGGGAAAATTTTAAATAATTCATAAATTTGAAGTATTTGTTCAATTATTTCTTTCACATACCTATGGTAATTTAAGTAGACCATCAAGATCACTTCTAATAATGATGGTCTCCATTAAATTCTCATGCTCAGAGTAAGGAAAGAAGTATCATACCTTTAAATTTTTCTTACTTGGAATTATTTGTAGTTGGAGGTTTGTACCAACAACCAAGTTAGTAAAGTGGTATACAAATTCACATGGTCTATAATATTGAAATAAATAACCACCTTTATTTTGTTTTATTTCATCTTGTGTCATATATTCTCCTTTAATAACCATAGACCCAATAAGAAAATTGAATTCCTTCAAATTATGTTACTGATCACATGAGGGTATTCTTTCCCTATAAGAAACATTCCAATGAATAATCAGTTCCCCATTCATTACCTATTGGGGTAACCACTGCGTATATGTGCCCTGCAAAAAATGGAGTGCCAATACGTGAGTCCGCTAAATGACCAAAAAAAAAATTGATGCTAATTATTCAAAATTTAATATAAGGTTTCAACGAACCTAGCAGTACGAGATCTAAGACATGATCATAATTTGTTGAAGCACTCGATTGGTCCTCCTCCAATTGGGATAGTTCCATAGTTATATGTTGACCAATGGGGAGTGATACATGATCCCATCTATTAACCCAGTCTATCAATTCACAATCATCCCATTCATGACTACTACATGGACCACAAAAGAAAGATAGTTTTCTTGTCCATATTTCAACTATTTCATTGTCTGATGTTCTAACTTAATGGAATCCACAAGTTCCCTGGAATTTTTTACATTCATACCATTCCACATCGACCACCTCCCAAAAATATCTACGTACATGTCTTTTCTTATGTGATTGGTCTTCAGGGGTTACTGTTCCCTCTTGAAGAACACCATTAAACAATAGATTTCACATCTTGAATGAGGGAAGTAATTATGAACTTCATTTATTTCTTGCGTAATTCTCTTTTTATGCATCCACCTACTCCATCAAGCTCCCATTTCCCATGCTTGGACTCAAAATAGTTCCAAATGTGTGGTACCTTGAGTTTTTTGTGAAACATACAAAACCATTGAAATACACAAGCATTTTTTAACCGGCCTGCACAACCATCTAACCAAATCCAATGTTGATCCATCTGTATGTTCTTCTCCTTAAGGTGATTGTAAAACAACGGAAAGGAATGTTGTATGTAGGCTAAGTTATGGCACAGATCATCACTTATGTAGAAGTTAAAGTCCTTCAATATAACTTTGTTTTCTTCGTTACTATCCAACGCATTCTTTCATGTGATATCGACCATTATGTTGACCTAATCTGAGTGATAATATTGGATTTGAATCTAATTTTGCGATTGAAGGGTGTAGTTCTCAGTAAAATAAACCATTGATAACACAATACAAATGGGAAATGTATCTCTGCATATTCTAAAATGCCCATCCTACCATCGAGCTACATGCACATGCTGAACATATTGTCATGTCTTTTCGACAAAGTCCTTCATGAAGTCACATACTCATACCAGGGAAGTCACCAATTGTATCATTTTTCTTTCCTGTCCTCCATCAATATCATATGAAACATATTTAAATCTTTGCAAGGATACCTCCTTCCTCCTCAATTCATAGTCATCGCTTACATAGATACACATTCTCAGTAATTCCATTCCACCGCACTTGGGGAATGTCCCATATAAGCAATCTTTTTGATAAAATGTACAACCCTTTGGCCTTGTACACAACATTTTGTGAATAAAGTCTCTAGATGACGATAATGAAAATATAACCTAGCATCCTTGCAAAAGGATGTTATGAAAAACACACACACAATATATATATATGTGTGTGTGTGTGTGTGTGTGTGTGTGTGTGTGTGTTTGTGTGTCATAATAATAACTATACTCAATGTGATATATACAACATGTGTTCGAATTGTGTTTATTCGAACATAACAAGGCTTGCATTTGTGGAAATATGTTTGGCCCAAGTTAAGTGCACTATGTACTATCCTGAATCTCTCATAGAATTTTGTCCGTGTAATGTTAAGAAAGTGTTTAATATGGGGTTCATGGTAGCTAGATCCCCTTCTCAATTTTAGTACATATTTTTGGTTGGAAGAAGGGCTAGTGTTCTCATGCTAGAAATCATGTACTAGTCCCTTGACTGATCCAATTAACTTCATGTCAGAATGAGGTAGCCTACCAATGAAGGCTCACAAATACGTTGGTACACATGTGTTGAGGCTATCTCATCTGTGAGAATAATTTCTAAGGTTTTTGACATTGCATTTCATTAGATGAGAGGTTTTTTGTAGAAAATGATGTTTTCTTGTGATTTTTCTAACAATTGATTGTGACAAGACATGTCAGGATGCATTGTGGTATTTATAATGATATTTCTTACCAATTATTTGAAAAACATATACAAGGTTTCTAACAATATGATAAATTGTTTCTAAAATTTTGATTGTTTTAATGCCTAAAATTCTCCTAACAACGGTCAAACTTCTAGATTTTAAGAAAGCGAAAAATAATTGACATTTAGCAGCATCAGATTTTGGTTCAAACTATACTTAATTGATTTTATAAGAATGATAACAAATAGTACAGTTAGGTAAATTACCTTCAAGTGATGTTAGACCACTTTCATCAACCTGAATGCATTTAGGATTTCTTCTCCACACACTACTCAATCTAGGTAGGCACGATGAATCCCTATTCGGGCACTCTTGACCTCCCTACTGTGGAGTTAAAAATGTTGTATTTATTTCCCCTTCAATAATTTTCTTATCAAATATGGGAGGAAAGGTACATGGGATTGACTAGTTTTTGGAATGTCCGACTGTCCAACAAAAGGTTGCACCACAAGAACTTCTTCACCACAATGTTGTGCACTAGTTTCCTCTCTAATTTCATCCATTGTATAATCATCTCCAAGCAAATCCTCCATCATCTAGTCATCCACACCATGTTTTCTTGATGAGATACTGCAAGTATTGGTCTCTACTGAAATCCTATGCTTTGTTTGTGGTGATGGAGGAGAAACAACAACAACATCTATTCTGCTATAAATTGGATTTCCCTCTTATGAAATCCTACGCTTTGACATACGTAATTATTTTTTTTCTCTTTCTTCTTCTACCTTTTCGATTGAATTATCTTTCCTTGAGAAAATTATTTCTTGAATCCATCAATTCCCTATGGTTAAGGAGACAAATTGGCTTTCAAAAACCCCACCACAAATTTGTCTTGGTATTAAAAAAGAAGGAACAACTAACAATTCCAATTCCAAGTGGACAAATTTGTCTTCGTATTACAAAATAAGACACAACTAATAATTCCAATAGCAATTGGACAAATCTGTCTTGGTATTACACAAGAAGACACAACTAACAATTCCAATTCCAATTGGATAATTTTTTCTTGGTATTACACAACTAGCAATTACAATTAGAAAAATTTTTCTTGGTATTACACAAGAAGACACAACTAAAAATTCCAATTGGACAAATTTATCTTGGTATTACACAATAAGGCACAACTAACAATTCCAATTGGAAAAAAAATTCTGCCAATTCCAAGAAGACACAACCAACAATTCCAATTGTACTTGGACAAATTTGTCTCCCAATTCCAGGAAGACACAAGAAAACACAACCAATAGTTCCAATTCCACTTGGACAAATTTGTCCTCCAATTCTTCCCACAATTGTCTTGCAATAGCACAAAACTATCTATGAATTAAACAACAAGACTACACTAAAAAAAAATTGTTTGCACATGTTATTTTTGTGTGCATATGTCAGGATTGTTTTGTCGGGCTTGGTTTATATGAGGTAGAGAAGTGTTCTTGGCACAAAAATATTCTCAGCAGGAACATGCGTGTTCCTAGAACACATGAACACTAAAGCATGTGCGCGTTCTAGGAACACACATGAGTTCCTATTGAGCATGGATGAGCAACAATCAAAAGTATTTTCAAGTCATAAGAGTGCATACGAACTATTAATGTAATGGATATAACATTTATTATATATCAAAAATATTTATGAGTAAAGATGTAATAGGGGTTGGTTACAACTAGGACCTAAGTGCTTATGATTGAAATTGTTTTAAAGAATAGAACAATGGTTAGAGAACCAAGATGTGGTTGATTTGGCTACAAGGGTTGTGGTGCATTTAAAAAGAGGTATATGCATACTTCACTTAGGGCTCAAGTGTGGAGGGCATTAAGGTTTGAGTATAGGTTATGCCTAGGCTTAGATGGGGCTAGGGGGTCTAGGTCAAGCTCTAGGTCATGGTCTAGGTCATGGTCATGGTATAGGTCTAGTTCATGGTCTACATATAGCTCTAGATCTATGTCTGTAATGTCCCCAACCACCTCAAACTAGACCATGTCACACAACCTCAACTTCAGGAGAACTAAGTCAACCAAACAGTAACATTCCCAACATACTACTGAAAAATGTTACTCTAAAAGTACATTGCCAAGAAACTACTTTAAACTCAATCCGTTCATTATCTCTATACGTAATGCGCTCAACCCAAGAATTATTCACACCACACAACTTATATCATAGAAAGAAAAATTATCTTTTTAATACAACCTTAAGTAGCAGAAGTAACTCAAAACTGTGTGCACCAACATAGTGATCACACAACATAACTACATCCACCTCCATCTAGGTGTTATTCTCTACTTATAATTTCACTATACGTGGGGTCTAAATTTGATACAAGTGGATATTGGTTGCCACCCACCTGTTCCAACTAGCTCCTTTTACCAGTTTTTAGTTCAACATGTTCTTTTGTACTTCTTTGTAATGGTGGGCTCTACACTTTCGGGGCTATATGGATCCCTACACATATTCCAGGTGGAAACTGGTGGCCTCCCACCTAATCCAAATGGCTTATTATGTATGTTTTCATGTCATCACATCTTGTTGTACTTTCAGGGCCGTTTTGAGGCCCTAAATAATGTTATTTTGGCTCACCACAGTCAAATTGTAGACAGATTCATATTTTGATGGCGTAATGCATAGTTCTATAAAATACCTTTCCAACGAGCTATCACGCACCTAAAAATAATATCATATGTAAAATTTATGACCCAAGGAAGTTAATGTACTAACTTACCGAAACAGGGCCCACATGACTTTTGGTGTTTCATCTCCTAGGGTTAGGTTTTTGGATGTCTAGGGTTTTTTCAGTCCTGTTTAACATAAAAATGCCTTCAGAGCCTCATTGTAATCATCTTCTTGTGAATGAGCACATTCGTCACATATATTCTCAGAGATAAAGCTGCCACCATTCTAGCAAGTCTTGCACTCTATATTTTTACAGTCTCTTCACAATTATTTCATTAATAGAAATCAAGTATTGTTGTATTTCTGTGTTTTTGGAAAGTTTCATGAGTATTTCTTTGTAATTTATCTACTTTCATTTCGTTCCAAACATAATCTAGATTAGTGGTATCAGAGAAGGCTACTCTTGATTGTTTTTCAGCGCATGTCCCCAACGAGGTCTGAGTATAGCCAGTTGGGTCTCGAGTTTTTCTCTTTTAAGGAAAATCACTCTCGCACACCCAAGAAACCATCAAAGGAGGAAGAAAAGAAAGATGGTGGGACGAAATGATGGACAATTTTGCACACGTTCTTCAACACCTACCGATAGCAACATGTGCATCCTCATCAAGAGACAATTTTGGAGGAACCTCTCCCTTCAAGGTACACGCTAATTTTGATACTCCCATATTTGAAGGTCAGATAGATGCAGATGCCCTAGAAAAATGATTAAATCTATTAGAAGGTTATTTCTGTGTTCAAAATTTTTATGATAGGGAAAATATCACCTTCTCACTCCTCAAGACTCTCACCCATGTAAAACATTGGTGGGAAACTTACTTGAAGCAAAGTTCCATAGAGGAATCTAGAATCTATGGGGTCGAGCCCACCTGGGATTATTTTTTGGATGCGGTCAAAGAACAATAATATCATCTTGATAACTATGAATACCAACACATGATATGGACCACACTGTGGAAAGAGAAGATCTAAACAGTGTCAAAGTTCACAAATACTTTCCATACGTTGCACACCAAGATGGGTATCAAGGAATCTGAGCGAAATCTAGTTATGAAATATCATGGGGCTCTGCATAGTTACATTAAAACAGAAATGGATTTCCTAAACATCTCATCATTGGGATTTGCCTATAAATATGATGTCCAAATCGAGCAGAAAGTTAGGCACCAGAACAAATGGGAATTCGAGTCTGCAAATATGCAACACCCAAAGTAGGGTAAAGACGACCCTAACCAACAATCCCTAAACAAATAGTCCAAGACACATGAAAAAAAGGGTAAAGGGAAGACAGAGAATGACACTGGGAAGTGGTGTGACTTCCAGAAACTCCACTGGCACAACACTGATGAATGCCACTCGAAACAGTCATTGGTGGCCAAGGTCAAAGACATGGAGCCAAACCCTGATTCAGATTCTGATCCAAAAAATATTGAAAAAAAATAGATCATCAACGCACACCCCACTTCCACTATCGTGACCGAAAAAATTCAACCAGAAGAATGAGTATATCTTGAAGAGGGGGAGCACCTCTTCCATTCACAGAGATGGGTGAAGGGTGCCCCTTTGAAATTTATTGTTGATAATGATAGTTAGAAGAACTGTTAAGCCCTAATATTGGCTCATTACCCCATAATTGGGGCATATTAGATTAGTAATGTTATTTATTACCCCTTAATTGGGGCATATTAGATTAGTAATGTTATTTTATTTATGTCGGCTTTAAGCCATTAGTTGTAATTATACCTCGTAGTCTCCTATATATACCAAGGAGACATTTTCATTTTGAATCA
>ML809452.1:99035-111696 GCA_009831015.1 Picea engelmannii | reverse complement strand
CAAGCAAAAAAATGATGATTGTACAGTTCATACAGTGCCACGTGGCAGCTGACTGTATAGGTCGTACGACCATACAACTGACGTGGCAGGGTACAGTTGGCGTTGATCGTACAACTCACGTGACAAGGTACAGAGGTTGTTGATTGGGCAGGTATAGGTGGACCAATCAGGGAGTGACATGTGTCACCAATGAAAGGGTCACACATGGAACACCCATATGGCTTACGTGGCAGGTACAGTGTCAGGTGATTGGGTTGATAACTGGGTAGATAGTTGGACCAATGGGCGATTGACACTTGTCATTTATCCGACGAGTGGTGGGCTGCCATGTGGCCCAGTCATGGGATGCCACGTGGCACCCATTTATTGGCTCGTTTGGGTTTTGGCAAAATGTTGGACTCTATGAGGTTTGAACCTGTGACCTCGAGCATGGGCGAATGACTTGGCGGGGTTGGGCTAGCCAGCCCGCCCTCACTTTGGTTCTTAACCTATTGTGTTACCACTTATATTTAAAGTTGAGTGTTGGTTAAATTGGCGATCGGGTTGGGGCTAGGCCCCAGCCCCTGGCGCATGGAATACATTCTTTGCAATGTGACCCGGTTCCTTAACGGTTGGCGCATTATTTTGGAGCTATCCCCCGGTTCCGATGAGACAGCATAAGACCCAGTGTATATCATTAAGCGCGGGAGATAAGAGGTTAGCCCCGGTCAGTCGGGCTAGCCCGCCGACCAGGGGGCTTAACCGTGGGCTATTTAGTCGAGGATTCTAACTAATGTTTGGTGCATGGAGCTTGTAGACCTCGGCCATATGGCCACACCAAGTAACCAGGAGTTAGATTATAGGAGGGGGCCAGCGCATAACGGCTAGCGCCTAGCCACATGGATGCACCCAATATGAGCAGGAGCCCGCATAAAATGGTTTTCTCCCTATGTAATTGCAATAGTGGGTTTTTTACTTTGTAATATGATTTTAAATGATTTTATTCAGCAGTTTTAGAGATTTTTGGCCTATATCGGAGGATATTGGGCCCTTTTTAAGGCTAGATCTTGCAGGGAAGTTGGGAGATGGTTACCAACTTCAGATCTATATAAACCAGGGCTTATTGAAGCCAAGGAGGAGGTTCAGAGCATGTTTATGTTGCAGAAATCTTGAGCCAAAGCCATTGTCATGTAGGGAAGCTATTGAGGAGCACACCTTTGCGGGCCATTTCTGGGAGCTTCGTTCATCCAATTTGGGTGTCGTCAGTTTTGATGGGTTCTTGAGATCCGGTAGAACACGACCAGCTCATTGTTGTAATCCATTGGCACTTTCATGATGTACATTTAAAGCTTCGAATAGAAATAAGAAAGCCTCACCCACTGAGATAAAGGCCCGGAGACGTAGGCGAGATTGCCGAACTCTGTTATCACATTGGTGTTTATGGTTTGTTGTTCTTCATGCTTTTGTTCATAGCTAAATATTGCTTTATGGCTGTTATGTTTCCTCATTATTTCTTCCTCTTTCATTAATTTCTCAAATGGTAATTTAACACATGCATAATAAATCAACCATTGTCGTTTAAAAGATCATTTCGCATAAATCAGAAGACATATCGAAGTATGTGTGATACAAATTTCAGATTCTCAATCATTGTAATTTCTCAAATATACATTATTGAAACTAGGTTTTTTTACCAATCCTAAAAATAGTCTCAAACACGTGTGCCACTAGTTCTTTTGGAAATAAGATGGGACATAGTATTTCAGGTAAAAATTTCATAAGCCGATCTTAAATATTGGACATGTGGAATTTTATACGAGTTTTCTCTCTAGAAATGGCCAAGAGTCAGCAAACTTTGGGAAGGTTACCATAAATTTTAGTTGGCACATAAAATATCGGTCAAACCAATTGCATTGTAAAGAAGACATGTCTAAGTATTGTAGGCCAAAATTTCATACTCAAAAGGGCCAAAATTGTAGACTCATAAGGGCCAAAATTTCATACTCAGAGGGACCAAAATTTTAAACTCAGAGAGGCCAAAATTTCAGACTCAAAAAGGCCGAAATTTTAGACTCAGAAGGGCCAAAATTTCAGATATACAACAGGACAAAGGTCAACCATCAGGATAGTCTCCAAATCAAGGTTTTACAAGGTATGTGAATTTAAAATTATCATAACTTTTAATTGTGATGTTTGATTGATATGATTCAAAAGTTGTTGAAAAGATAAAACATAGGAAAATATACTAGAAAAGGATCATAATTATTTGAGATCATTATTGTTAATATATTGAAGTTGTAAGTTGTGGGTTTGGGTTAGACCTCAATTGAGAATCAATGGAAATACCCAAATTTAGAGGAGATGAATATAAAGATGAAATAAGTCCCATGGAATGGTTGAGGATGATAAATAAAAAACATTTGAAGCCTTGGCTGACATTTCTTTATTTTCATGATGAAGCTCCTAAATGTTGGGATAGCTTTGATGAAGATACTAGATTCCACCCCAGGTGGGAAATTTTCTAAGAACTCTTCTCAAATAAATGGACTAGGGATACAAAAATGGAGGCTATGTATAAAATTCAAGATTAATTAAAAGAAGAAAAAGAAGAGATCAAGAAGAAGGGTGGTGAGATATCTAAGATACAAGATCTTAATGAAGCATTCATTTAAGAGGTTGAAAAATTAAAACAGAGAAAGAGTAGCAAAGGGTTGTGGGAAAAGGATGAATCAAGGGAAGAATTGAAAAACAAATATGAAGAAATATGTAGATTAGAAAACCATAATAAAAAAAACTACTAGATGAGATCAAGAGATTGAAAGAAGAAAAGAAGCATTCTGGAAATCAAGAAAAAAACAAGGATCTTGGATGAAGAGACTACCAAAAGACTTGAAGAGGAAATTTACAAGCTTGAGCAATCCCTAAATATTGATGAGGTAAAATCAGAAATGCAATCCATAATTGAAGAAGGATGTCAGAATTTGATAAATGGGGTCACATTGCAACTTCAAAAGGAGAAAGAAGACAAGATTCAAGAAGGTCATTGTAAGATACTTGAAGAAGTTGAAATCCATCTAGAGGATGTACATGTCAAATATGATGGTATTATCGCCAAGGCTGGAGTAATCAAAGACCGAGCAAAGAGAATAGAAGATTCCATTATCTATGAAAATAATACAAATGAAATGGGTGTGCATAATGAAGGAAAACCAATAAATGTGAAATAGTATCGACACCCTCATTATCAAGAAATATTTCAAGGAATACAAGAAGAGGGGTATTTGGAGGAGGTTCTCCTGTTATCTAAGGAGTTATTGTGCAACTCATCTCTATTATCTATCTTGGAGTTGTGCTCCATGCTCACATTGGTGTACATGGCGTGTAATTTAGGTTTCTTGTGATATTTTAAGGTTTTGGTGCATAACACTTGGTACCAGAGCATACGATCCTAGGGTTTTGCTCCTTCAAATGGGTCACCTTGGAATTTTCACTACAATTTTTTTATAGGAAGTTTCAGGTAACAAATTTTTTGGGAGCACGACTCTAAGATAGACAATAGAGATTAGTTACACAATAAATCCCCAAATAATAGGAGAACCTCTTCCAAATACCCCAATACGTTCATACATCCCAAATCACATCTCGTCGATAATGACTACATGATCTCCATATATACTTATTCACACATTGCACATATGGCTACTTTATTATCACGTCGACATTATTACATATACGTTTACCATTTCATGTACATTTAATCCCATATATGCCCCGTTTGGGGTCATATCATATACATTTTAACCCATATATGGCCCCCTTGGGTCATAACATTTGTTTAAGAGAAACCACATAAATATTCAATTTTTGTAGGGACATTTAAACCTTCAAACTTATTTCCATCACCATTCATCAAGTTCTTGAAACCCTTGTAGCCTACTTCAGGATTATATACCATTGTATGGTTAAGTGTCCATATCATATGATCCTCCTCCTCTTTTATCCTAATATGGTGTTGAGCCAATAGAATTTCTCTTCAACGGTAAGGGGTACTCCCTGGTACACGGTCCCAATTAGACTACGCATTGTTTGGTTTAGGAGACCCATTTGGATTCTGGCTCGACTTCCATTACTAGGTTCGAGGAGTGATCGAATGGTTTTGAATGTGATGGGGATGCAAATGCAATCTAATTAAGTGCAGAAAGACAATCTAATCTACCCTATCTTAGCTAGGATCATCTACGGTAACCAAATGAGCAGATTTAAATGAAACAGAACCCTACAAATAACTTCTTCCATAAAGATATTAAAAAGCAACAAGGTTAGACAACACATGCATGTAGATACATGACTAGATTAGTCTAAAACATTAAGTTACATACATAAGCAACTCATCATCTCAGTACAAACATAAGAAAGAATCAACAAAGTTGCAACAATGATTTTGATTTGCTTGTTGTAATGATTTTGTTTTCAATCTATAAGAAAGAACATGTAAACAACACACGGTTTTTTGAAATTAGATTACAACAAGCAACCATATACAAGAGTTCTTCTCTCTAACAAAATTGGCCCTGAGGGCTTCTCAATATTAATTCTCAAAATAGTTTTTGAATGTACAATGCTTGAAGAGCCCCTTCAAAATGGGCCTCTTCCTTTACTTATAATAGTTTAAGTAATTGTTGAAAGTGTCTTCTTGAATTTTGCAAGAAGCAGTTACAAGTCCCTTCAACTTCCCCTTCTCAATTGTTGTTGACAGGTGTTAGAATGGGACGAAACTGAGGGCAGTTGGAAAAAATAAAAAATAGAGGGTAGTTGGGAGCAAATTCAATTTTTCTATTTTTTCTTATTCATGTGTCTTTGTCCCTAACATAGGTTGTTGAGACTCACTATTGTCCCTCGATCGATATGACTTGGCGATACAAAAGTTCCTTGAGGGTGGTTGTGTGGGATGCTAAATTTTCTATGAGAGTTTTCATATCCCTCATCTAATTAGCCATGAACGCTTGAATCGTGGTCTGAATCTTGGCTGGTCGGACAAGGTGTTCCTCCATTACTTCTATTTCACCTTCATTGTTGTTTGAGCTATGTCCTGTATCTAATTCATATTGTGTTGGATTTCTTCAAAAAAATCCTATGTCTTGGTTTTCCTCAGTTCTTCAATGGGAGGAATGTGCCCCTTGTGCTCAAAACTTGTGTAGCCTTGTGGAGTTGTGCACAGAGGGCTAGAGGCCTCTTCATTTCATTTTCTTTCATTTCACTATCTTGTTGGCAACAGTTAAGGGAAACATAATCAATTCTACTTTCTCCTTCTTAAGAGTGAGGCAGCTCGGTCAAAGTGTATGGGTTCTCTATGGTCCATCGTTGCATATCATTTAATCCTTCCTGGATGGTAACGAACTGGAAATTTTTTGTTTGAACAACACTCTATTGCTCCATTATGTGTGTTGTCAGTTGTTGGAATACATGGAGATGGGCATACATATCAGTGGTGGTCTCCTTGAGCTTTGTCCTTACCTTTTCAACACATGCCTTGAATTCTCTTAGACCTCCTTCATTATTCCTTGTGTGCCTAAGTTGCTCCTCCAACTCTCTGATCCTAGCATATTTTTCTTCATTTTGGCGGAACAAATTCTTGAGGTTTCATTTTGTTTCCATAGTGAAAGAAATGCCGGTGGATGTTATGGAGAGGATGTATTTGTTGACATTTTCTGCTATTATAGTCTCTGTGACGATTGACAGTGGGTTGCCTCCAGTAACTAGGAATTTCCTAGTCTGTTGTTGCACAATTTCATCGGTGGCTTTGTCGAATTTGAACTTTTTTAGATTCGACATCTTATTGGGCTTATAAGGTGTGTGAAGTCCCAACTCCATCGTTCCAACTTGAAGGTGCCCACCAGTGAGAGGAAATTTTGTGGATGTTTCAGGATGTTTGTATCTGTAGGAGAAGCACCATTGTTTAACGCTTCTTCATCCCTTTTTCGTTGCTCTTCTCTAGTTACCTTAGTTGTAGCTTCATATGCTATCCTCTTCTTTGTTGTTTTTATTTATGCGGCTGCCCTCTCAGCTACTGCTCTAGTTTCTACCTCGGTTGTCGTTTCTTTCTCAGTTGTCGCTTTTACCTATGTTGTTGCATTAGCTTCCTCTTTGGCCTTGGCTTCTTCTGTCTTTCTTTTCTTCTCTGGGACATCCTCTTTCTTCTTCTGGACTTTCTCTTTCTTTCTTCTTTTCTTGTCTATTGTTGTCTCCTCTCCTTATGTTGATCCAGAATCCGTAGTTGTTGTAGTCGCTACCACTTTCGTTGGTGTCTCTTCTTCATCTCTTTTATGGGCCTCTTCCCGTGCTTTTTCTTCATCTGAGATTATGCCCAAAGGTTTTCCCTGCCTCCTGGAATTAACTTCTTTATAAGACTAGGCACCGCAATGAACCTCTTCATCTTCCCATGTAGTTGAGGTGTATTCCCAAGTGTGTTTGTGTTGGTTGCAATATTCTTTAACCACTTTATTTATATCGTGTCTCTGAAACCTTTCTTCCCCGAAGTGGAATGATAATAACATGTCTACTTCAACTTGAGCTTGTTTAATGCTCCCGAATGAGTATGATCCAACCCATAATGGTAGCATGGGCTAGATGGAATTATTATCATGGTAGAGTGTTTCCCTAACACCATGGATTACAATTTGATATTTGTTCTCCTGCAACACTAATATGTCAGGTACACACCTAGGGAGTACATGAGGAGATTTAGTAGATCTATATACTCTTATGTATGTCCCATGCCCCATGAGATACCAATCTCCAATCTTCCATAATATTGCTAAAGATTTATTAGTCATACACGGAGCAGGAAAGTCGAAGATGAACTCGTAAAGCGATGCAAAAAAGTAATCACAAATCATGTGATACTCAGTCATATATTTGATCCCCCAAAGGACTTTGCAATATATGTGTATGGGAGGGTCGGTTGGCTTCTAGTCCCATCCCATCTTTAGGTATTTATCACACACACACACACACACACACACACACCATATCCAATAGGTACAAGGACATATAGAAGTTGGGAAACTTGTCAGGGGCGGTCTCCTTGACTGTTCTGATGGAATATTTGATGGATGTTAACAAGATATCGACTTGATTGAAACATGATCCTTTATCGGCACATAGGTAAATTAGGGGCATTAAGGATAATGTGAACTTAGATGCATCCCATTCCCCATACAGGTTGCATAGCATTGCCAAAATATATTGGTATCGATGTATTCTTGTTCTTAAGCAATTATCCCTAAAAAGGAATATAATATTCCTCCAAATTTATTTGCATACCTGTAGCAAAACAAAAAAGTTATAAAATCTCATTTGTTTTTGTAGCCACCCTTCCTATGACTTCAGCAAAAATGAAAATATCATCAACAAAAAGCAAGTGTGACGAGGTACATGTACTTCTTATTTTTATAGCTTTCGACCTTCTAGATCTGACTACCTCTTTTAAGGCTCTACTTAAGGCCTCTGCCACAAAGAGGAGTAAATATGGAGAAAGTGGGAAACCCTACCTAAGCCCTATCTTAAGCCTAAATAAAGGGTTTGTAGATCCATTGATTAATATTGAAAAGGAATATGAGGTTATATAGTTCATCACCCATGTCACAAAAGGTGCACAAAAACCAAGGTGAATAAGTAGTAATCTCATATAAAGCTAACCCACTATGTCATACGATTTTATAGATCAACCTGCAATACCATAGCCTTCAATTCTTTTACCTTTATAGTATGAGACCTTCTTGGGGAAACACCAACTCCTTCATGGATCTATATAGCCTCCAAAAAACCAAATTGTTCCTCATATGTAGTGTTATAAAAAATGCTCTTGATCCTTTTGGAAAAAAAAAATTGTGATAATTTTATATATATTTTTACATATAGAAATACGTCTGAACTAATCAAAAGAGTGAGGATTGTTATATTTGGGAATGATGGCTATAAATGTAGCATTAAAAGCTACTAACATCTTTATAGTGGACTAAGATTCCTCTATTAGCCTTCTAAGATCTTCTTCAATAAAATCTACACAACCCAAAAAGAATTCTACAGGAATCCCATCAAGACCTTGGCTTTTGTATTTTTGAAAACTTTGTAAAATTCATATTGGCTCATCCCTTCCAACCTCCTCCATGAGATATTTATTTTCCTAAGAATCAACAAACCTAGGAAAGAAATAGGAGATTCTTAGAATTTCTGCAATGGATGCTCCTCTTTCTGCCTTACAAATGTTGTGGAAATGTTGAATCCCTACTATTGTCATATCATAGAAACTAGTTCCCATGTATCCATCCTCATTTTCAATCTTCCAAATACGATTTCATGTTTTTCCTCAAACTTGTGGAAATGATTGAAGCTACAGGGCTCGAATTTTAATCGCCACACAATTTCTTTGTCCAATTAAAACTCCACTTCTTGTCTTTTAATTCCAAAACTTTAGTCTTGTTAGCATTTATGAGGAAACCAAAACCCTTAGTATCGTACAGAGCTATTGTACATGATGGAAAGTCAATATGGTGTTTTCCCGATCATTTCATTGGTCCTAGTGGATTATATGAGTCTACTTACAAGGGGCCTCCCATGGGGACTTCTCCTTTGTCGTAATAGATTTTACAAATTTTAGTAGTGGTTGAACAAAATTTTCATGCAAGGCACAAGGATTCCTCGGATGGTGGCCCACTTGGAAGACTCTAATACAGTTCTATAAACAATGTATTAGATATTCACATCAATGGTGAGGATTGAGTCCCTTTTCCAAGTGGTGGTACTAGGAATTGAAACCTAATCTAAAAGGTAAGTACCACATGAAAGTTCATTCCCCCTCCCTCTAGAGATGGAAAAAATTATTTCAGCAAAGGTTAAGGCTCTCCGAGTGTTTCTCCATATTCCATAAGTCTTGATAGTGGTTTTGGCTCGAAGGGCTAAGTGTTTGAGTCAAGGATTCTTATTTCCATGCACCAATCTGAGTTTCAAGGTGAAAAAATTAGGTGGCCTCTCTATTCTAAGTTGGATTTGTATGGTAAGTGAGATTTCAGAGTGGTTTCGACTCAAAGGGCTTACCATTTGAGTCGAGGGTTCTTGTTTCCATGCATCAATCTGAGTTTCAAGGTGAAAAACTTAGTTGGCCTCTCTATTCCAAGTCAGATCTAAATGATAAGTGAGTTTTCATTGGTTCAATTCTCAACTTGGAGTTAACGAGAAAGGTGTCAAATGAGGATAACTTATACCCCTTAAACTCTTTAATGACTAGCCAAGTGCCCTCCCCAATATCTCAGTCTCCTATAATAAACTCAGGGCATTCAAGATACTATGGATAGGGACAATAAGCATGGAAAGTGTATTACAAAATACTAATCACCTATGAACACGGTGCTTGGCAATGGGTTGAAGTTGAATGAAGTGATAAATATGGTTGAGAAGGATTTGGTAGGTGACTTTCAAGGGCATCGGTTGGGTGACAAGGACATCAAAGAATGGCTTGCAACTGATATGGAACCTAAATTTATAAGGTATAGTTCGACTCTTTTGGTATTGGCTAGAGGTTGCATAACATTCATATTTTAGGAGATGATCAACACATAATGAGTATTAATCTATTTTTGGAAGTGTTGATTGAACACACCCATGCTCAAGTAATGGAACCCTTCCTTCAATGCTAAAAATGAGAAAATAGATGTTGTTCCAACTTGGGTTAGACTTCCAAGTCTACCTCATCCCTTTTATTTGAGGACATTTTATGCCAGATTGGTAATGTACTTGGTACTTTTATTGAGGAAAATATGACTTGCAAATCATTAGGGTTGATGTCCATAGTGAGCATCCTTGTCAATTTAGATTCAAACGAAGATATAGAAAATTGTATCTAATTGAAAAAAGGTGAATTTCAGGTGCAAGAGGAGTTAGATTGTGAAGGCCTTCCTTTTTGGTGCTCGTGATGCCACACTTATGGGCATTTGGATATGGATCATGATTTATCCCACTCGAATCATTAATGGAAGCCTAAATCAATAGGAAGTACTATTTTTCAGATAAAGACTACCAAGCCACCCCCTTAAGAAAATAATGGAGATCCTCGACCTACTTTTTCTATGACCCCTATCCATCAAGGTGGAGAGGAGATTAAGATTGAATTGGTTTATTTGGACTATACTCTAAGATCAAGATCTATTGGACTTACAAGAAATTTTCTCTCTATTACACCTATCGCTCATTCTACTTTGACGGATCTTAGAGATCTAGTACCCCTAAAGCTCAAGTTGAATACCATGGAACGTGCAAATACTTCTCCACCTTTCCATCTATCAGCTCAACCTTCATTGGGGGACTCTGGAAATCAAGCATTGCATACATGTAATATTTTTTCTTTGAAGGAACCATCTCCTAGTCTACAAAATCCTCCTTCCTTTTGATTCAAGAGATGGGATGCAACATGTATCATGGGGGGGTTTTAAAGACTAGGGTTGATGACAAGGTTTTTGTTGGTAAGAGAAGCATATTCCAACTCTTGATAAATTTGAACCTTGAATATCTTAGGAGGAAAACCCCAAAACTATCTATCTCCATTAAAATTCTTGATCTTAGTGTAGAATTGGACTTGCTTGAGTTTTCCCAAAAGAAGAATATGGAAACTTGTAATAGATACAATTTAAGGAATAGGAGAAAACGAGACACTAATTTTTCAAGGGAAATTGAAGGTGGTTTGGATTTATAGTGGATGAAGAACTAAAAGGAGCACATAGATGTCAAAAATAATTCATGTCTTTTGCACAAAAGCAAGCCTTTAATGAAATTTTGACTCAAAAGTATCTTTCGCTTGAAGGGGCTCTTACAAGCACAAACATCACTTTGGAGAGTGTAAAACAATTGTCTTAACCTTGAATTGTAGGGGTCCAATCAATGCATCCAACAAATTGGCCTTAAAAGAGTCATTTATGAAAACAATCCTAATGTAATTTCAATAATGGAGACTACATTTTAATCAAGAAAATTGTAGAAGATTTCGGAAAATTTCTAGGGGATTGGGACTTTGTTTATTTTGATTCCTGGGATAGATATGGAGGTCTAATTTCAGGCTGGCGTAAATGAGATCTTATTTGTTATAACTTGTGGTCTTTTTCTTTAGGACTAGGAATCACTTTTTTTTCTTTGGATTTGGGGAAAGAGGTTAATATTCTCAACGTAAATGGGTCGTACTATGATAGAGTTTTATTTTCGGAAAAATAATTTTGGTTAGGATTATCTAAATATTGGTTTTAATATCTATAGTGGGAATTTTAATTTCTCACTTGTTGCTTCTAAGGTATGGGGTCTAATGGCATAGGATGACATGTTGGCTCGCCAATTTGACATATTTTACATCCTCAGTTGGTCTCCTTTTACCTTATCCGTGCACCCATTTACTATGCTCAATACCATATTTACTCATATTTTTGACATTAATGTGCCTCACAAGCTTAATGTTGTTAATTGTCATAATTTCCTTCATTTTTAATAATTTAGGGAGGATTTGGATTTAATCTTGTTGATGAAGGTTTTGACAGTTATGTTCCCATACCTCCAACTATTCCAATACCCAAGTTTGTATGTTTGCATATACGCGCACACCTAGGTGGAAGATGGTCACATGGGTTTTAAACATCTAAACCCCAACATGGTTTATCTACTTTGGTTCGTGCCCAGGTTGCACAAAAAGGTCTCCAACTCATAATTTACAACTTGTGTCGGGTAGAACCAAGTAATGAACTTCAAGTGTGGTTTCCTGAGAAATGAAGATGAATCTGGAAAATTTGTGACATGGGTTTTGTCCAGAACATCCACATTTAGTTGGATTGCAAGTGGTTTCTAAAAAAAAATTGTGGATTGGGAGATACGTTTGGCTCTTCAGAATGGTTCTTTCTTGTTGCAATCGTTGGCAAACTACGTCCCAAACAAAGGAACCAACTCAAGCCCATTCTTAGATAGTTTTGTGGTAAATGGATCAAATGTAATCAGATCTTGTGTTGTTCTTTAACCAAGTTCTACCAAAAACACACAAAGACAATATTTTGTAAATTTGTCCATGATTGACAGTCTAGATTTAGAGGAATTGGTTTTAATTTGTCCCCTGCCTCTTTGTATAAAATATATGAGCAGGATAGAGAGGAAGGAAAGCTAGATTGAAGAATTGAAGAAGGAATAGAGAATTGTTGATGCATTACATTGTACATTGTTGAAGATATTTTCTACAATAGATTAATCTCATATATGTTCCTGCAAGTGAAGTTTTGAGCACAACCTAATATCGTATATCTTTCCCACAGCATGTGCCAAGCATGTAAGCCCCCCATGCTGGCATACATTGTGTTGCTTTCATTTATTTTTATTCAGCTAGATCAGTTTTTCTTTCCATTTCAATCGTTGGTTATGTTTTGCATTTGAAGTCTGCTACAGAAACTGATTATTTGTTGGACAATGAAGGACTGATCTGTTTGATAAGTGATCACAAGAACCTTCGGGAAAGATTGTGGTTTATGCCAAGAAAAAAATTGAGTAACCCTTGTCCAGTAATACAGTTATGTGGTGTAGTTTGATTTCGTAGATCAACTTGTTTATCATTGTGTGCTTCTTTCGAATATTTAAAGATCTTTCTTAGTAGATCACTAAAGAA
>ML809452.1:56552-84032 GCA_009831015.1 Picea engelmannii | reverse complement strand
AGGAGGTATTAACCTCCACGTGTAACCTATGACTTAGAATAGAATATTCCGAAATAAAGTGAACCATTAAACATATGTGTGGAAACCTTAGAAGACAAGTCAGCCTAGCAGAATAAATAATATTAGAAAATTATCTTCCAAAAATACAAGTCGGCTCCATAAGAAAAAGATAAATAGAAAATATAATTACCAGAAAGTCAGGCCAGCCTAAGCAGAAAAGTCATTGGACGGATTAATATAAATAGAGGACGTTTTAGCTCATTTGGATACCTAGTTAGAGCACAAGTCTTGTGGAGAGTTGTAGTTGCAGTTGTAGTTGCAGCTGCAAGGAGGAATACGGGCGTATGGTCATCTCTCTATCGCTATCAAGTGATTCTCTTGGTGATTCTCTTGGTGAAACTCTTGGTGATATTCTTGCTAAGTATGGCGCAAGCTTGAGAGAGTAGTGCAACTGTAGCTGTTGAAATTGTGTATGGCACTTATTCTATGGATATGGAGACTCCCTCTCTCTTGTGCACTACCATTGGAGAAGGAGTGCTTTACTTGTCTTGATTTGTTGCTGCAGTTAGCAGCTAGGGTTTATCTGTTGGTTATGGAGTAGTCTTGTCGAAATTATTCTAAGTAAAGGTTAGTGTGCTTGGGGGTGCCATATGTGAATGCATGTGGTTGGGTGACAATCATATGACATTGTCTATGGTTAAATGAGCATACCAAAATTTCAACATGGTATCAGAGTTGGTTTCCTTCGTAACAGTTTAACCACTGGAAGGAATATCCTCAGTTTCCCCCATTGTCAAGCTCATTGAGCACTTATTGAACTCACTAATAAGATCACCTAAGTAGGGAACATCTCTTCCTCGGAACAAATATGCAAACTTCTGAAGTTGAGAAATTAGAGTTTCCTCATAAAACCCTAGGTCTGCAGTGCCAGTTCCTTCATGCTAGTTGCTTCGTGTCAGTTGCAGCAACAGTTACAGTGCCAGTTGCAACACCAGTTGTAGTGTCAGTTGCATCACCAGTTGCAATGAAAGTTTATGTGAAGTGTTGGGACTAATTTTTGTTTTCCTAGTGCTCCTTACCCTAGCACATCTTCAGCTACCTTTAGATTACAAGTTGGATCACCTTTGAATTTTTAAGGTTCGTCATTGCTTGCCACTAGTGTCGAATGGTGCCACTACATGTCGATGTTTTCAGAGGTATGTACTTATATATATTTAAATGATATCACTATTTTGAGTGTGATTGTAGGAGAAGGGATCTCTTACAATCGTAGATCCAGAGGGATCTCAAACCCATCATATTTAGAGGAAAAACACACTCCAACATATTGTCTTAAGTACAGGGGATGGGTTGAAGAGAATACTTGTCATCTTGAGTGAAGGAGACTCAGAAGAAAATCAACAACACTCGTTCTTGAAGATAAGACTCCAAGTTCCAGGTTTGATTGATTAAATTAATAAGTTTCCAATTTTCACATATCAAGTTTGATAATTGCTACATTATTAGTTGTGACAACAATCCTTGAAAGGTTCTATTACTACTAGATACAATGAATATTTGGCAGCATGTGAGTACTATTGATATAAATGCTTATTGTACTTGGTCGCAAGATGAACTAACATCTCCTCTAGGAGATACTTTTTAATTTGCTTCCAGACAGGTCACCTTGGTAATAATATGATGATTACCATGAGATTTCCTTTTTATTCTTGTTGACATAGATACGTTCTTATGAAAATGCTATTATATTATTTGTTCTTGTTTTCTTGTTCCGGGTAGGTTACCATGGAGGAATGATTGATCACAACACTAGAAGAGTGTTGTTCCTATTTCTTATTATTGTATTTTTATTTTGGTTCTTGTTCCAAGCAGGTCACAAGCAATAGCTTTGAGAAGGAGCTATTGTGATTATTGTTCTCATTCTTGTTTTTATTATTATAAGAGTATTATTCTTGTCTATTGTTTTTCCCTTTGTTGTCTTTGTTCCGAGAAGGTCACAGGTGATAACTATGAGGGAAGCTATAGTGACGGTTGCAGGAGACAACATATTAGATGGTCTCTAGTTTGATAGATGGAGTAGACTATCTAGATAAGAAGTTGTATACACGACCGTATACATCCATGTACCAAAGACGAAGAAGGGTACTTTTGCGAGATACATAATATCTCATATGGAGATTGATTGTAAGGAGTAGAAGGATCCAAAGATGAACGAACAAATCCCTCTAGTGCAGTTGATCACTCTTCAGATCATCAAGAAGAGTTAGTAGAGCCAAAAGGGCCTACCTAGAATCGTTGCAGTAACCAAGAAGAGACCAACGTGGTCCCATGAAACTTTTCAAGATGCAACATTGATGAGCCATATCATGAGGAGCAGATGGCTCCGAAGATTATACAAACTCGTAGGGAGTAAAGATTTAGAGGGAGAATGGAGACTCAAAGACTTTCAGATTTAGATGGAAGCGAGAGACGTCTTCCAAAACTGACATACAGATGCCATGGGTTGAGAAGGCTAGATCGAAGCTTCGGAGGCTTCAAGGAGATATGATATCTTATGGGAAGATTCCCTTGCTTCAGTAGACTTTGCTACAGTGACCAAGGAGGAATCCAATCAGAAGGACTGGGATATATATCTTTTCCTTGGTTTTGATACCAGAAGGGAAGTCAGTGGTGACTTCCAAGTTGATCTACAAGATCAAGCATGTTGCAGATAAATAGCCTAGAGATGTACAAAGCCTGATTTGTGTCCAGAGGATTCTCACAGCATGAGGGATAAGACTATGACAAGAAACTTGCTCCAGTATATTGCTACCGATGAACAAGTAGTAGATATGTTGACCAAGCCTCTGTCAGGGACAAGCTTGGAGTGGTCCAAATGTTTTTCTCCAATAGTGAGAATTGATGTATTCCCCAATAGCGGGAAGTGATGTGATCCCTAGTAGTGGGAGCTACCCTAGCGCAGGTTGGTATGCTACTTTAACGCAAGATGGTATGTTACCCCAACGCAGGTTGGTATGCTACTCCAACATAGGCTGGTATGTTACCCCATCACATGTTGGTATGCTACTCCAACACATGATGGTATGTTACCTAAGTGTAGGTTGGTATGTTACTCCATTGCAAGTTGGTATGTTACCCCAATCCAGGTTGGTATGCTACTCCAACGCGGGCTGATATGTTACCCCAGCGCAGGTTGGTATGTTACTCCAACGCAGGCTGGTATGTTACCCCAACCCAGGTTGGTATGTTACTCCAATGCAGGTTGGTATGTTACCCCAACATGAGTTGGTATGCTACTCCAACGTAGGTTGGTATGTTACCCCAACGCAGTTTGGTATGCTACTCCAATGCGGGATAGTATGTTACCCTAGTGCAGGTTGGTATGCTACTCCAACAAAGGATGGTACACTACTTCAGTGAAAGTGCAGGACTTCTTATGATGTATGGATTCATGAAATTCAACAACACAATGGTCGAGGTGTGCAGAAGCACATAAGCAATGATGATGATCGTGCCAAGAGGAATACCTTCCTCGTTAAGAGGGACTGTTAAATTTTTGAGTCAGATTCTGTGTGAGCTGAAGAGTTACTACTTCTGTATGAACTAGACGTTGACCTGTAGTGTCGAAAATGATTTCTAGTTAGAGTGTCGATCAGTAGCATCGAAGGTTACTAGTTGGAGGGCCAACCAGTAGTGTTGGAGGTGTTTTCCAGCTAGATGGCTAATGTGTAGCTATGGTGGTGATACTTGATTTGTTTGATCATATGATAGCTTGAGTGGCTATGGTGATGCTACCTATCGACTAGTCTGCAAGACCATATGAGTCTTTCCCATGCCATGTGAGATGGATGGATGTGTTTGAGACCACTACATGAATAACATCTTAGTTAATACCTCCTTAGATAAGAAGGAGTGTTGATGTTTTGGTAGTTGCAGGAGGTATTAACCTCCACGTGTAACCTATGATTTAGAATAAAATATTCTGGAAGCAAGTGAACCATTAAACAAATGTGTGGAAACCCTAGAAGACAATTCGACCTAGTAGAATAAATAATATTAGAATATTATCTTCCATAAATACAAGTTGTCTCCATAGGAAAAAGATAAACAAAAAATATAATTACCAGAAAGTTAGGTCGGCCCAGCCAGAAAAGTCACTAGACAGATTAATATAAATAGAGAATGTTTTAGCTCATTTGGATACCCAATTAGAGCACAAGTCTTGTGGAGAGTTGCAGTTGCAGCTACAAGGAGGAATAAGGGCGTATGGTCATCTCTTGGTATTGGTCTCTCTCTAGCACTATCAAGTGATTCTCTTGGCGATTCTCTTGGTGATTCTCTTGGTGAAACTCTTGGTGATATTCTTGCTAAGTATGGCACAAGGTTGAGAGAGTAGTGCAGTTGCAGCTGCTACAGTTGTGTATGGCACTTATTCTGTGGATATGGAGACTCGCTCTCTTGTGCGCTACCATTGGAGAAGGAGCACTCTACTTGTCTTGATTTGTTGTTGCAATTAGCAGCTAGGGTTTATCTGTTGGTTCTGGAGTAGGCTTGCCGGGATTATTCTAAGTAAAGGTTGGTGTGCTCGGTGGTGGCATATGTGAATGCCTATGGTTGGGTGACAATCATGTGACATTGTCTATGGTTAAACGAGCATACCAAAATTTCAACACTTATGGACTTTGAAATGTTAAACAACCTTTGACACTTTCAAAAAGAAGTTGATCTCAACTCCTGTACTGAAAGGACCAAACTAGAATCTTCTTTTTGATATCTACACAGATGCTTCAGAAAAAACCTTAGGTGTTGTCTTAGGACAACATGAGGCTATGGAAAGGTATATTATTTATTATAACAACAAAAACTTTGTTGGAGCACAATTAAAGTATATAGTCATTCAAAAGGAATTTCTTACTTTAGTGTATGCCATTAAAAAATGTCGACACTATATAACAAGATACACAATCTTTGTTCATACAAACCATGCTACAAATAGATATCCCATGAACATTCCTATCATTAGTGGCAAATTAGTTAGATGGTTACTTTTGTTGCAAGAATTTGATCTAGCCATTCTTGATAAGCCTAGAAAAGATTATGTTGTTGCAAATTTCTTGTCTTTCTTGGAGAGCAACCCAAAAGAAAACCTAGTGAATGGCACTTTCCCCAATGAAGTTTGGTTTGCAATGTCCTTACAGACCCCATGGTTTGTTGACATGGCATGTTATCTTGTCTCTGGAATGTTTCCTTTGGATTTCTCCTATAGAGAACACTGCAAAATCATAAGAAAAAATGCTCCATATAGTTGGATTGAGGGATATCTCTTCAAAATGGGACTTGATCATACACTTCGTCAATGTCTAAGAGAAGATGAAGTCTATGATATGCTTCAAGCATGTCATGTTGAACCTAATGGAGGACACTTTGCATCTAACAAAACAACCCTTAAAGATTTACTTGCATGATACTATTGGCCAACTCTGCACAAGGATGCCAGGGAATATGTCAGCATGTGTGATCAACGCCAAAGAATGGGCAGACCCACAAAAGTTGATGAAATTCCTATTCATCCCTGGATTTCACTATAACCGTTTGATAAATGGGGTCTAGACTTTGTTGGCCCATTAAATCCTCCATTCTGTGAAAAGAACTTCATCCTTGTTTGTACAGATTATCTCACCAAATGGGTTGAGGTCAAAGCACTTCCAAATTCCAACAAAGACAAAGTTGAAAAATTCTTATATGGAAACATTTTCATAAGGTTTGAAGTCACATGAGAGATAGTAATAGACCAAGGGTGACAATTCACTTATCGACTAATTCAAGAATTAACTCATTAGCATAACATCATACATAAGAATTATACTTCATGCCACCCACAAACAAATGGACAAGTTGAGGTTACAAACACAGAGTTGGAGAATGTACTGACCATGATAGTTTAGATCCACAAGAAAGGTTAGGAAAATAGATTATCATAAGCAACTTAACCATACAACACAATGTGGAAAAATAAGAATTGGATTCTCACGTTATGAGTTGGTGCATGGTAAGTTTTTATTGCTACCAATATAATTTGAAATAAAAACCCTTAGAACAACATTGCAACGAGGACTTAATCTTTTTGTAGAACAAAAAGAAAGAATTTAGCAACTTAATGTTCTAGATGAAATTCAACAATAAGTTCTATTTCACACAGAAGTAATCAAACAACAACGAGTTTGGTGGCATGATAGATTCATCAGAGTTAAATAGTTTCAAGCTAGAGATTGGGCTCTCTTATATAACTCTAGGTTCAGGGACTTCAGAGGCAAGCTCAAAACAAGGTAGCTTGGACCATATGAGATTGATCTTAAATTTAACAATGGATCTGTCAAGATAGTAACAATTGATGAACATGAAACACCACTCCTTGTTAATGGACATTGCTTGAAGATGTATAAGAAGCCATTGACTAAAGAGGAATTCATTTCAACTATGCAAAGAAGAGTCGATAACCTAAATGTGATTGAGGGCATATTTTCCTTCAATCCTAAATAGTACATTCCATTCTCATTTAAAAAGAATAAAATAATCCTCATGATGGAAACTTGCAAAGGCATCATAAAACAAAGGAAAGATTGAAAACCAGTCTTCCTAGCAAGACTCCTTTGTAAAATAAATTCCTATAGTGAAAACCAGCTTCCTCTAGCAATATAGGACAATGATAATTTGAAAACCAACTTGTTGGAGAATTCCTCACTAAAAAAAGATAAAAAATCAATCAAAAGACAAACCTTAGTTTTCATTATATATATATATATATATATATATATATATATATATATATATATATATATATTCGTCTTGTTCATGTCATAGAAGCAAACTCAGGTTCTCAAATCAAATTCAATTCGAAAGTTGTGGAGGTACACAAAGCTACAAACAAACACAAACCCGTAGAAGTACACAAAGCTACAAACAAACACAAACCTACATAAATACACAAAGTTGTGGAATAACAACTCAACTTGACAACACAAATAACTCGGATATATCTCCATACCTTTCATGCTTATGTTGCTAAGTTATTACTATTAGTTACAAAAACAACTTTTTCTACACTACATTCCCTCGCTCCTACCCTATTTTGTTAGCCTCTACGTTCCTCGTCCTCATGCTCGAGGTGGACCATTATCTTAGATGGGGAGGTACTTGCTAGACTTTGTGTTGCGTGGATAGATTTGAAAGTTCTCCTTAGCCTTCATGTTGACACTTCAGTATGGACCCTCTGCCAATTCATTAATCTACATGCTAGCCCCCACCATCAATTTTGAAGGAAAATATTATAACCAAAAATATAACTAGCGAATTATGAGTAGCAAATGCAATTTATCATGATTTTATTGATTCCATCATGTTGATTAATACCTAATCATATGGATCAATTCTTTGTTATCCCAATAGGTTGTTGATTGTTGTGAAAACTACATATGAGTGGAAAAAACTAATGGGTAGTTATGATCGCAAAATATTTGTCAACCCTCCAATGTAGCAACAAATTTGAAATGGATTTGGCATGAACAAGTACCAAGTGTAAACTACTAGCCTGTAATAATGCTACAAAGGTCAACAGTTATGGTAAACACAATAGAAAAGGAGTTAGTAGTAGGCAACAAAGTTCATAAATTTACGAGTATTGCAGAAGTTACAATCATTTTCAAATTTCACCCACGACCATGGGAGGAGCATTGAACAAAAGGGAGCCTACAAATACATATTTAATCCACAACATCCCTAAACTGCAATATATATTCATGCAAGCAAGTTGGGTGGCATTATGTGACATAATTAGTGGATACTTCTTCTAAATGATGTGATTTCTACAAAATTTTCTCACCAACTGCATGGAAATGCCACAACAATTCAAGGGTTGTTGGTCGAGGTTACAAAAAAAGAAATTGCAAAGGTGACATGACTTTTTGCAATAGGAGAGAAGTGGTTCAAGAGTAAAATAAATTCTCATGATGCCAAACAAAGCTTTCTTTATGCTGGAGACTCAATCATATACGCAGTGAAGGGAGTAAAAAGAGAAACACTAACAAATCCATGGGAATATCTTGACTTACATATCATGAGGTATATAACTAGTGAATGAAAGCACAATATCATATTACCGTTTTAAGCTCTTGAAACACTCGAGACATCATAGGACTGTCAACATTCCATATGAATTAATGAAGTCGTTGCATAAGAAAACCAGAAAAGTCCAATTGGGGAGAGAATTCGTTGTAGCGCATAATTGATTGATTAAAATTATAATTATAGATGCCCTGTGGAGAAGGAAACCATATGTCACTTGGGACATGTTCATCAATAACCTTGAAGCAACTATGGAGCTAGCATAACCTACTAAAGAATCACTACAAGTTGCAAAACCAATGCCATCAACGACTACTGAAGAAACCCCACAAGTAATAGAACATGTGCAGACTGTTACAAAAGCAGTTGATCCTAGTCGCAACAGATTATAGAGAAGGAGCAAGAGAATATCTTCCTAATCTTCTCAAGAGAAAAAAAACAAAAGTTCCATGGATTACACAAGAAGGACCCTCGGTGCAACCTGAAGAAACAATACATATTTCAGATTCTCCATAGCGGAAGGAGCCCATTGCTCCACAAGGTGTTCGGATAATTGAGGAAGAGGAAGATATGAGCAGCCATGCTATTGAGTAAGCACCAACAAAGCTAATATGTTAGAAAAGAGTGTTGAGGATTAGTTTTAAATAAGAGGAATAAAAGGCGACCGTTGAGGAGGAGGAATAATAAAATACCGATGATCATTGAGGAGGAGGAATAATAAATTAATGAAATAGTTGTTAAGACTATAAGTAACAAAAGGTTGTAGCTATGATTGAATAATAAAATAATAGCAATAAGATATTAAAATATCATGAGCGAGAATGAAAATACTAATGCAAATAATATAATAATAATAATAGAAGATCATAAACGAGAAATTTTGAATTTAAAATCACAAATAGTAAAAGATAAAGGACAAGTAAGGGGGGATGTAAGAGGACTCCAATAAACACAAGAAGCACGAAAGGAACAAGAAGGTTCAGAGAGAGGGTGAGGACAAACAATAAGGTTCAGAGGGAAGGAGAAGAGAAACAAATCCCCTATGGTTAGTAAGGAGAAAAACCAGTTGAATAAAGTCTAAAAACAAAAAAGGTTTAATGATCGACCAGATGAATGGTGGGCTTCCATGAATGGCTAAGTTTGTAGCCATCTTCATGATTAAAATTATTTGAATGTTTTTCAATTTATGGAGCTTCACAAACGAGGTGTGAAGAGTAAACTAGGTTGAGGCTAAAATTTTAGTTTGGTCAAAACAAATTAAGTTTTGGATTTAAAGGAATGCTCAACAATAACTAACTTAGAGATCTGATTGTGGGTAGTGTCAGAAATATGCTCTTTAAGACGAGATTTAAAGGATCTACAAGTTTGACCTATGTGCGATTTTTTGCAGGAGCAAGGAATTTGGTAAACTCTTTGATCCAGATTATTTTCGGAATGAAATGAAAGCAGAGATATTCCAATGAAATACACATAAATATTGCCAGAAATAGAGAAATACAACAATACATTATTTCTATTAATGAAAGAAATGTACAAAGACTGTAAAAATACAGAGTGCAAGACTCGCTAGAATGGTGGCAACTTTATCTCTGAGAAGAGATGTGACGGCTATGCTCATTCACAAGAAGATGATTACAATGAAACTATGAAGGCATTTTTATAATAAACATGAATGCCAAAATCCTAGACATCCAAAAACCTAACCCTAGTAGATGAAGCACCAAAAGTCAAGTGGGCCCCGTTGGGGTTGGTACATCAACTTCCCGGGGTCATAAATTTTGCATATGATCTATGTTTTAGGCATGTGATAGCCTGTTGGAAAGGTATTTTCGAGAATTACACATTATGCCATCAAACTCCGACTCTCTCTACAGTTTGATTGTGGCAATCCACAAAACCACTTTCTAGGGCCCCAAAACGGCCTTGGAAGTACAAAAAGATGGATTGATATGAAAACTTCCAAAATAAGTTAGTTGGAATAGGTGGGCAGCCACCATTATCCACCTGGATGTTGTGTAGGGCTTCATGACAGCCCTAGAAGTGCAAAACCAACAATTACAAAGAAATGTCCCCGTTACATAGAAACGTGTTGAACTGAAAACTGTCAAGATGAGCTAGTTGGAATTTGGAACAGGTGGGTGGCCACCGATATCCACCTGGATCAGTGCTCCCCCCTTAGAAAGCAATGGTCACCATTGCGTTGAGTGCCTGGGGAAGAGGGGAAAACGTTTGTTGAATCTGAATCTTGGTGAGTTGCGTGCCTTGCTAGAGAAGTTACGTTGCTTGGTCTGTGGAAGGCTGCCACTAACTTGTTGCTGGCAGGGTTGAATCTGTTCCACCAACCTGTTGTATCTGGGCTTGTTGAGGCATTGTGTAGGCACCATCGTAGGTGAAGAAACAATATCTTCTTTCTCTTCTACAATTTGCTTTTGCTGGATAGAAGGTGTTGAGGCTGCAGTGGTTGGAGTGGCCTTTTGTGCATCCTTTGAACACACTCTGAAGAGGCTGAATTTTGCAGTATGAGAGATTACCTTGCGACACTGTTTTGGTGGAACAATAGTCAGAACTACCTCTGGTATCTTGTATAACTGACCCCCCAGAGTAATAACGACACTACGGGGTCGAGACTCATAAACAACATGACATTTCCACATATATGGTTGGACCAAAACAACATCATAGACATCAAGAGGGGCAACATCACACACCACCTCATCCTTGAAGGGCTAGATGCCATAGGACATGCGACATTGCTGGCTGATATAAAGATCTCGTCCCTGGTGAAGCCACCCAATGTTTATGGTTGCAGGTGTGGTGTTGTTGACAACCCCAATTGTTTGATGACCTCGGCTAAGATGAGGTTCTTCTGGATGTCGCTATCAACAATGAAATGCAAAGGGTTCCCCTTCACCCACATTTGTGAATGGAAGAGGCGTTCCCCCTCCTCAGGATCTACTGGTTCTTTTGGTTTAATTGTTGTGGTCGCAACAGTAACAATGGGGTCTGTGTCGATGATATTTTTTTTTCACTATTTTCTGGATTAGATTCTGAATCAGAGTTCAGCTCCTTGTCTTTGACCTTGACCACCAATGATTGTTTCAACCGACAATGATCGTTGTTGTGCCAGGGGATTTTGTGGAAGTCACACCACTTCCCAGTGTTTTTCTTCGTCTTTCCTTTACCCTTCTTTTCCCATGTCTTGGACTGGTTTTCAAGAGGCTATTGGTTAGGGTTGTCTTTATCATGCTTTGGTTGTTGTGGATTTGCATACCCGAACTCCCATTTTTTCTGGTGCCTAAAGTTCTACTCGATTTTGAAAACATATCGATAGGCAACTCCCAATGATGAGATGTTTAGGAAATCCATTTCGGTTTGGATGTACCTATGCAGAGCCCCACAATATTTCAGAACTAGATGCCGCTCGGAGTCTTTGATACCCAAATTGGTGCGCAATGTATGGAAAGTATTTGTGAACTCCGACATTGTTTGACTCTTCTCTTTCCGCAGTGTGGTCCATCTCATGTATTGGTCTTCATAGTTATCAACAGGGTAATATTGTTCCTTGACTGCATCCACAAAAAAATCTCAAGTGGGCTTAGCCCTATATATTCCAGATTCCTCTGTGGAACTGTGCTCCCAGTGATTTTTCCACCAATGTTTGACATGGGAGAGAGCCTTGAGGAGTGCAAAGGTGAGTTTTTCCCAATTGGAAGAATTGTGAACAGAAAAATAACCTTCTAGCAGATTTAACCATTTTTCCAAGGCATCTGCATCTATCTGACCTTCAAATACGGGAATATCAAAATTAACTTGTACCTTGAAGGGGGAAGTTCCTCCACAGTGGTCGCTTTATGAAGATGTGCCTGTTGCTATCGGAAGGCGTTGAAGGATGTGGGAAAAATTCTCCATCATTTTGTCCCTCTGTTGCACGAGAGCTTGCTCAAGCAACATGTTAATAAAATCTTTTGCTCTGTCATTTTTCTTTTCTTCCACTATGGAGGGTTTCTTGGGCGTGCGAGAGCAATTGTCCTCAAGAGAGACAAGCTTGAGACCCAACTTGCTATACTCGGAGCTCGTCGGGGACATGCACTGAAAAACGATCAAGAGCAGCCTGCTCTAATACCACTGATCCAGATTATTTTCGGAACGAAATGAAAGAAAAAATATTACAATGAAATACACATAAATATTATCAGAAACAGAGAAATACAACAATACATGATTTTTATTAATGAAATAAATGTACAAAGACTGTAAAAATACAGAGTGTAAGACTCGTTAGAATGGTGGCAACTTTATCTATGAGAAGATATGTGATGGCTACGCTCATTCGCAAGAAGATGATTACAATGAGGCTCTAAAGGCCTTTTTATAATAAACATGAATTCCAAAACCCTAGACATCCAAAAACCTAACCCTAGGAGATGAAACACCAAAAGTCATGTGGGCCTCGTTGGGTTAAGTTAGTACATCAACATCCCAGGGTCATAACTTTTGCATATGATCTCCGTTTTAGGCGTGTGATAGCCCGTTGTAAAGGTATTTTTGAGAACTACACATTATGCCATCAAACTTTGACTTTATCTATGGTTTGACTGTGTCAAGCCAATAAAAGAGGATTTTTTTGATATGGCATTGCGAGTTGAGCGGAAGGATGTATTGATTTGAGAGATAGAATAACCATTAGACACAAGGGATTTGGTTAGGTGGGCCTTTTCTTTCTCAAGGATTTACGGGGCGAAGATGCAAATGGCTCAAGTAATTAGAGTTTTTAAAATAATGGATTTTTGAGAGGAATGATGGTGGGAATGGGCATGAAGGTGTCTATCAGTACGAGTCTTTTTCCTATAAACTTGGTGGGTGAGGGATCCATCAGGAAGTTAGGAGATAAGAACATCCAAAGAGGAAAACACGTTATCCTGTTGGATTTCCATAGTAAATTCGATGTGAGGGGAAATACTATTAAAATGGTTAAAGAAAGAGATAAGAGTAGAATGACCATGGGGCCAAATAACAAAGGTGTCATCTACAAATGGAAACTAGCACTTGTGTTTGAGATGAAAGCTGTTTAAGGCAAGAGTCTTGAAATGTTCCATAAAAACATTAGCGACTACTAGGGATAAGGAGGATCCCATGGTTGTACCTTTGGTTTGTTCATAACAAAACCCTTTGAAGGTAAATATAGTAGAAGAAATATAGATTTCAACAAGGTTAAGAGTTTCAGAGTCGACTAGTTTGGAAGTCAAGGTCAGGGCTTGGTAAATAAAGAGACAACATCAAAGCTGACCATGATGTCATTCTCATCAAGGTGAAGATTTTGAATTTTTTTGGATAAAATCAGAGGAATCTTTAATAAAGGAAGATGTTTTACTGATAAAGGACCGAAGTTTATCAACAATAAACCGAGCAAGGGCATGAGTGGGGGTGCCTATGGTGCTTACTATAGGTCTTAAAGGGATGTCTTTTTTATGAATTTTGGGTTGCCCATAGATCCCGTGGGTTTGGGAGTTATGAGGAATAAGACGCTTTTGAATGTTAGGGTCCATAGAAGAGGATTTGATGGCTTTGTTAACTAGACTAGTTACAGTCTGGTTTTTACTGGAGTCCTCTTACATCCCTCCTTACTTGTCCTTTACCTTTTACTATTTGTGTTTTTAAATTCAAATTTTCCGTTCATGGTCTTCTATTTCTATTATAATATTATTTGCACTGTTATTTGTATTCCTGCTCATGATCTTTTAATGTCTTATTATTATCGTTTTATTATTTTATAATTGCTACAACATTTATTTATTTATAGTCTTAGCAATTATTTCAGTAATTTTTTATTCCTCCTCCTCAACGGTCATCGATATTTTATTATTCCTCCTCCTCAACAATCACCTTTTATTCCTCCTATTTGAAACTAATCCTCAACACTCTTTTCTAGCATATCAACTTCGTTTATCCTTGATGATGGGTGGAGTGTCCACTCGAAATGTTGGATGTTTTAAAACTGCTTACACAATATTTATCTAGAAAATAGAAGCAATATGACTAACTGTGGAAACCTACATACTCGCAATCCATGAGTAGCTAACAAGGTACCAACTTCTTCATTCTGAACATATATTTTTTCAAGGAAATAACTTCTCCCCGCCTTCACGTGCTTAAGTGAAGAATGGGGGTGTTGGTATCATGTCGACCTTCACAAAACAATCCCCATTCTTCCTTAATTTTGAATAGAAGGTGGATCGATCACCAACCATAGAGGAAATTGACAACTCCAAAGGACCTGATTAACACTAGTGGGAAACAAGTAAATGACTATCGAACCATAAAATTCGACACCATCAATCCTTTTTGAAGCTAAAACACCAAACATTATACTCATTAAAATGATCAAATATCAACAATTTTCAAAGACTTCCTTTTCAATACCAAAATAATGGACATCAAAATTATTGATTTTTTGTAGCCACTGTAATATTGTCCATTGTGATTAATCTTGACCATAATAAAATTGGCTTCTAATTCAAGTCACAAGTATACATTTGATGTTTAAACTTTGGAAAAAGAGGTATAATTTCAATTAAACTCATGATCTTTACACTTATTGTCAAAACGCTAATGGCCACCACCAAACCCTAATTGTTATTTTTTTTCCTCAGAAAAAAGTGTAATTTTATTCATCCTAAGAGAACCAAATTACATTCTGCAGGTGCATTAAGCACGACTTTTCCTTAAAGAGGATGAAAAACCCGAAAGGGCAAAAAAAAAGACTAAAAAGTCACGAAGTAAATACAATATAGGTCTCCAAGCCCACATAAAAAATCATAAAAAATGAAGCCCCATCATTGTAAAAAAAACCGAACATGCTAAACCCAAAAGATAACACTGGAAGCCAGACGAACCAGGTTAGAGCAGTATATAACTCTCATACCTGCACCACCAGATCTCGAAAACACCAAGCAAACCACGAGACTGCCGAAAAGGAGCGGCCAAAAGCTACACGCTCAATAGAAGGACCTCAAAGTGATGGCCTTCCCAACAACACCGCACACACAAAGCATAAACCCCATCACCAAACAAAAGAAAGAGTGGCACTAGAACCCAGACAAAAGGACCCTGATCTTAGTATACATCAAACCCTGAATGAACCAACATAACCATAGGTAATAAACGCGAACTGAAGAACAAACCCCCAGAAACCTTCGCCAAGAACGTGGAGTAGAGCAAACCTCCAAAGAAGACCCACATGCGGAATAGACTAGGTCTGAGCGACACTCAAACCTCTAAGAGAAATGAGAGGGCCAAAAACTCCGAACCCAAGCTACTAGAAGGTTGAACTCGACACTCAACCTTTGATCCGTCGGACACCAAGTAGATGGAATGCATCAAACCCTGACACAACCTCGAGACACGGAAGAGAAATCAAATGGAGATCTGCATAAGCCCACAAGATGATAGAGAAAGCTCCACAGTTAAAGCATCGACGACACAAAGATGAAGGGCCAAGATAAGGGAAACTAGATCCGACCAGAAGAAAGCTAGATCTGCGTCCACACCAGAACACCGCAAGAGACACAGATCCGCATCCCACAAGGCACCCGAACCGCCAAAACGAAGATCACGAACACCACAAGAAGCAGCGATGAAAAAATGCAGGGAAGAAAGGAGCGATCCACCTCCATAATAGATGATAGAGAAGCACGCGAGGGGAGCCCAACCACCAGAGTCGTCGAGGAGCCTAGGAGCAACGCGAGTCTGCAGCTAGGAGCCCCTAGCCGTAGACCGGAGCCAAATCAATCGTATTACCCACCAAACCCTAATTGTATTCTTACATATAATGCATTAGCTCCTCCCTAATGCATATTAAGCGAATTAAACAATGGATGAAACCAATCATAAAAGCTCAAATGCCTTCCCCCTCACACAAAAAAACCTATACAACAAATAAGATTGATTGAACTAGACAACGCCACACACACATATAATGTTTAAAAATGACTAATAACTATATAGTAAGCAAAAGTTACAATAATCAATACATATATATATATATATATATATATATATAATGATAATTAAAGTAAATTGTTGATACTTAAGTTTCAAGTACCTAACTCTAAGGGGATCAAGAGAATCCAATCCATTAACTCTAAGAAAATCAAGAGAATAGAAACCATTACCTACCATCTTAAGAAGAAATTTCACATATGATTAATGATGACTTGAATTAGCCCAAAAAAAACTATATAAATATTGTGTGTTTAGTAATAGCATCCATTGTACATTCAATATTCCATTTACTATCTTTAAAAGTAACAAAAATATATTATTAAAAATACTTCACTTTTAACTCCATACATAATACTCAACCCAATTACAATTTATTATCACACCCAAAAAAATAAAAATAAAAATAAAATAATAATATATATATAACTTATTATATTAAATTCTATATCCAAGGAAAAAACATTAACAACCTATATTGCCAAACAATTCTAGCGCCCGGGAGAGATTTTTAGCAACCTTTTCATTGATGAGAATCTTGTGTCATTCAGAGGCAGAGGCTCCTTCCCAAGGCAGAGGCAATTGTGCCCGAGCAGGCCGAGTTTCTCCTATCTACTGCGCCACCGGGTACTTTCTATCTCATCAAATTATAATGCTCAATCTCATTCTTGGATAAGAGAGCAGCTCACCCAGATCGAAAAGGGCAAATCGCTCGGTTGGAGGGCGTCCTTGACCTCTGAGCATAACCATTTCCCTCATACTTATTTTTCTCAACGATTTGCTGCTCTACGGATTGTGTTGGGCTGAAGCAATACCCGAAATGCCTTTTCTAGCAACCAAGTGATTCCTTTCGAGCATGTAAATCCCGGGGGCTCCTATCTCCTCTGCCTCCTCCGCCCATAAATACTCTCCTCTGGTAAAACCCTGCGTCTTCTGATCTTGTTTCGCCCCGTTATTTCTTTTGTTTTTTTCATCAAAAGACCAGGGACAGCGACAGAGACAGCACTCGGAACTTCGAGAGCGCACAGTTTAAAGTTGAAGCGCACAATATTGGGACAGCGACAGGGAGAACACTTGGAAGCTTAGGATTGCTTGCCAAATCCGGGTAAGTCCTCGTTCTCCATGCTCTGCAGTAAATAATATAATATACAACATTTAAATAAAACGGCAGCACATCCAAGAGTAACATCACGCTCTCCCAAACGCGCTTGACTAAATAAACTTACAGAACAGAACAGAAAAGAAACACAGTGTGGTCTATTGGTTTTCAGCAGTGTGGTGGGCCGTCCTGGTCTGAAGTGGATAGTGACGGGTGTTTCTTTTTTATTTGTCTTCTATGGCAATGACATTACATTCAACACTCAAAAAAAATGGGCAAGAGGTGCCCGTCTCGGGTGAAACAAACCAGTGTTACAAGAACGTACCGGAACCGGTAAAACCGGCCGGTCCAATTGGTTCTGAGCCTCCACCGGTCCGAACCGCCCTTGACCGGTTCCGTACGGAACCGGTTTTTTTGCCTGAACCGGCCGGTTTCGTACCGGTTCCGTGAAGATGACCAGTGGGTGGAAAAGTAGGGGGGATTTAGATATTTTTTTAAATTTAGGGTTGGGATTCACATTTTTTTAAAATTTAGGTTTTTTTTTTAAAACTTTGCAAATTTGTTTATAATGGTTTGGATTCGCATGGATACACATGAATATGTATTTCTTTTTCAAAATTTGAATATTTTATGTATTTTTAGTGACCGTTTTTTTGATCCGGTTTTTTTCTGGTTTTTTCTCGGTTTCGGTTTTTTGGGTCGACCAGTTCAATGACCGGTCTGGTTCTGGTAACTTTGAAACAAACCATTTAGGTCAAGTGAAAATTGCCTCTTCAAGTAAAGCAGGGAAGTGGGTTTGGGTCAATGCCAAACAATTTCGGGGTATTTTAAAATGCAGAGCTACTCGTCTAAAATGGGAACAAACAAGGAAAAAATTGGCCCTCATTAATAAACTTTCAAAGAAGCCTCCTTTGCAAAGGTGTACCAACAACAGAAATAAAGACATTGGTGATTATGCGTTGTACAGTCCCACATCCACACCTCTCACATGGTCATCTGACCTGTATGTTCAAGAGTTACTAACAAGAGGAGATTGGAGGTTTTGGAAATCAAAGGGCATGAGAGAGACCTTCAAATCCAACTATTGACAATAGAGAATCGGGACTTAACAGAAAACAATAAAGTTTTAACAGAGCGAGTGACAATGTTGCAAGAAGCCCTTTTGGAAGTAAAGGCTGAATGGTAAAGCTTGAAGGATGCCGAGCAAATCAGGGAAGATTCCGCGGTGGAAATTAGAGAGGTGATGAACTCTAAAACATCCAAAGTTGAAGGGAAAACATATGAACAAGCATACACCCATGGAGTGAAAGCAAGGGATGGAGAGAAAAGAGATTTTACAAAAAATTCCAAAACTTGAGCACAAGTCTTTAGCAATTCTGCTCATATGGAAAAAAAAACACATAGCCAAGGGGACGACATGCAAGGTAGAGAAAACAAGGAAAGACAAGGTAGAGCAGCAAACATAATTATTAAAGGTGTGAGAGAGTATGGAAAAAATGAATTTACTCTCGATCTTACAAGTGATTTTTTGAAGGACAAGTTGCTTTGGCAAGGCCGAATTTGCCAAGCATGGAGGGTGGGTAAGCCTAGTGGCGAAAGAGCTAGGCCCATAAAAGTCATCATGTCAAGCATACGTGACAAGCAAACTCTCCTAGGCAAGAAACAACTCTTGAGATGATCTCGCTTTTTTCTAGACGAAGATTTAACTATTATACAGCAAGAGGAAAGAAGGGAATAGTTGTTAAAGGTTAGGGCAGCAAGGGATGAGGGCAAAAGGGCATGGTTGTTCAAAGGAAAAGTTATTATTGCCTTTTTCGGTCCTCATTCTAAAACAAGACAGCAAGTTGGTAGCCAAGAAGAGGCAACAATTTCATTAGTAGGAAAATATGCAACAAGGCCAATATGGACAAATAGGGGTGAAGACTCAACTTTGAGTCTTGTAGACCAAAACAAATAGCAATCAAATTATTCCCAGGTTTCCTTAAGTTTAGTTTGTTGGAATTGCAGAGGTTATCCTTGGAGGTAGGGACCTGGGTTAGGACCTATCGCGGAAAATAGGGACATAATTTGTTTATTGGAAACACATGAACATGATGGGTGCAAGACACCTATGTTTGAAGAGTATGTGAAGATGGCAGTGTGGAACAAAGCAGTTGAGAATGTTAAAGGACACAGGGGGTATTGTAGTCTTAGTGAAGAAAAAAAAAAGGTCGTCTCATTCAGTTAGAAAGAGAAGACTCAAATAAACAATTCATTTGGTTTAAAATATTAGAAAATGGTAACATCATCAGAATTGCAGCATGTTATTTTGCTCCACAAGTTTCAAAAACTTACAAAAGGTAGGGGCTTGACCACAAAGACTCCTTTGCAGCCTTAAAAAACGATATTGCAGCGTACTCTCAACTAAGCGAAGTCCTTATAGTGGGTGATTTCAATGCTAGGACAACATGTGAACAAGCTAGTATTCTTCGTTGTAAGGAAGATTGCAACCCCATTTGGCTTACAAAAGAGAGAAATCATCAGTGGACAAGAGTTTTAGAGGACAACAAAAGCTCCAACTTTTTTGGGGAACAACTGCTTACTTTATATGGGGCATTTGACTTAGTCATTTGTAATGGGGTGGCTAGATGGGCGAATTCTAGCAATTTCACTTGCAATACCTACAATGGAGAAAGTGTAGTAGACTATGCAATTTGCTCACATGGCTTGTATGAGAAAATAGAGAAAGTTTTGATTAGTGAACAACTGTGGGAGTTGAAATCTGATCATAAACCGATCTATTTAAGTCTAACTTGGGCTGAACAACAACAACATGGGACTAAAAATCAGCACATCCGACAACCTCCTTCAAAGGGTAGAATTCTGTTGACTCAAAAAAACTGTAATACCTTCAAGATAACACTAAAGAGGTTGTTTAACAAGGAGAAAATTCCATCCCAGGGCCTTCATAGCCATGAGCTAACAAATTTAATCCAAAGCGCACTCACAGAATGCGAAAGAGCAAAAATAGGAAATCTGAAACAAACTGCTTTCCGGTTAATGTTTGGTTTGATGAGGAATGCAAAACAACAAGGAAAACTTTGAAAGAGTCAAGCCATACAGAAATAAACATAAAATCTTACAAGCAAATTGTAAGAAAAAAGAAAGCTGATTTCATGATCTCAAGGAGGGAGGAATTAATCTTCTTGGGGAAAAATAACCCCAAGTTATTTTGGAAGGAGCTTCAAACGAGAAATAAACAAACTGAAAATAATATCACAGCCTATCCAAAGCAACTTTATGAGCAAGATCCTAAGGTGGACCCTCCTCTCTTGGTCGACACTACTACTAAGCTCTTCATCGTGCAAGAAATTGAAGTGGGTATCAAAAAGTTGGGTGTTGGAAAAACAAAAGATTTAGTTGAACTCTAGGCAGAATATCTAAAGTGGGGTTCAAAAACTCTTGCACCTCACATTATGAAAATTTTCAACAACCTCATTCAACATGGATTCCCTACAGATTGGACAACGAGCCTAGTAATACTACTTTTCAAGAGTGGGGATGTCAACAATCCCTCCAACTATAGGACCATAATGATAAACCCTTTCTTTGCGAAGTTATTTGGAAGTATGCTAGAAAATAGAATCAGCAAGTGGGCGGAAGAAGGGGATAAGCGTGCCAAAGGGCAAGGAGGTTTCAGACCTAAACACTCAACGATTGATCACGATATAACTCTAAGGCACATCATTGAAAAAGTATGGGAGAAAAAAGAGGAAGCCTTTTGTTGCTTTGTCGATTTCAAAAAAGCTTTTGACACAGTCCCTAGAGATAAGCTTTGGCATAGAATGGAGGAACTTGGGGTTCCTATACATCTTAAAGCAGCCGTCCATAGGCTATATGAGGAGGTTAAAGTCAAAATCAAAACGTCAGCTAGTATCTCCGAAAGTTTTAGGAGTGATATTGGGGTCAAGCAAGGGTGCCCATTGTCCCTTACCCTCTTTGGCTTATATATTGACAAACTTAAAGAGTGGTTAAACTCACAGGAGGGTGATGGTGCTCTTTTGGGTGATTTTGTGATAAGGCTTCTTTTGTATGCAGATGACCTTATTCTGATTGCTAAATCCGCTCTTGGGTTGCAAGAACACCTAATTTCCCTTCAGCGCTTTTGTAGTACAGTGGGAATGCAAGTCAATACTAGCAAGACGGAAGTGGTAATTTTTTCTAGCAAAAGAAAACATAAGCAACATAAGTTCTACTTTGAGGGCAACACTCTTGAAGAAGTGGCAGATTACAAATACCTCGGAATTGACTTCAACAAAAATCTAAGTTGGGAAGGTTGCAGAAAGAAAAAAACTTTGGGAGGTTGGAAAACGTTCTATGCTTTTCAAAATAGATGCGGAGAAGCAGAGCTATGGGATTGGAAGACTATGCAAACTCTCTTTGGGCTTTTAGTGATCCTGGTGGTTCTATATGGTTGTGAAGTGTGGGCTAGCAATACATCTGACTTACAGTGGAATCAAATTGAGAAGATTCAAAAATGCTTGATCACAAACAAGTTTAAAATTAAAAGTTCAGTTCCTTATGATATCATGTTGAGTGAAATGGGGGCTGCTCCTATTGAAGCAATTGCTATGGTGCGTCTCATAAGATATTTAAAAAAAATTGAGCAAATGGAAGGCAGTCGATGGCCTAAGGTTGTCTTCAATGACATATTGTGCAAAAGAAAGAAGATGTGGATGAGACAAAATATGAAATGGCTTAGTAAATGGGATATCCACTTGAACAAGTGCCTTACGAACAGTAAAGAGATAAAGGCTTTTGTTATTGATAGTTTCCACAAGCGAACTTGGGATAAAGGGCTCGGGAGAAAGAAAGAGTATCATATTGAAGAGTTTAATCCCACATACAATCATCATCAAAAAACGTACATCGGGGCCAATATATCTTGGAGAGCCAAAATGCTTATTGCCCAAATAAGAACCAATTCCCATAAATTCCGTTGTGAAACTGGGTGTTGGAAAAGACCAAAAGAAGCTTGGGAAGAAAGGGTGTGTGTGTTCTGCACCTCCGGAAAAGTGGAAACAGAAAAACATTTCATTTTAGACTGTGAAGCTTTCAAAGACAGCAGGGACAACTATATAAATATCCTGACAACTAGCTCTTGGAATAACTTATTCAGCGAGGGGACAGTGGAGAAATTGGGGGAGCTCATCATCAAGTTGAACAGGAAAAGGGCTGAACTGCAGAAATCAGTGTGTGAGGCGGTCTGTCCCATAGGCTATTGTTAGCCTCGTGGACGTTAAAATCATTTTCTTTTTCTTCTTTCTTTCTTTCACCTTAGCCTATTAAAAGTTTCTTTTCATTCTATTTTTGGTTGGTTGAACACTGCAAAAGCTACTAACCATTTTACACTAACCAGTTTGAAAGTCTGAAAGAGTTCAGAGCTTTCGATCGTTTGATCCTCCTTGAGCGAGTTGCGCCCTGGCTTGATTTTCATACTGGCAGTGCCAACGATTTTTTGAGAGCACGGCCAGGGAGACACAAAGCTGGAAGAGCTAGGAGCAGACTGATTGGAGAGGTTTCCACTTATACGCCGTCAATTGACTCATACCACGAGATAAAAGATCTACATTTTGGTAATGGATGACCCTTTTATTTACTGTGAATAGTCTAGGTATTCTGAAAATTGTTGCCTTTTATATTTATGGAATGTTAGAGGCCAGTTGAAGAAATTGTTTTATAACACGTATTAAAAAAATGCTCTTATTCAGTCCTATTTATAAGCGTCTCATGGATCTTCTTGTGTGCATCCCCAGATGGAGAATGAAACACCAACTTGCTGCTACATGCCCAACCTAGGAACTTAATTCTTTCACTGCTTATATGCTTATATAGGATAAAACAATTTTCAATTCCTTCAATTTTTGCCACACAACCTTCAATTCCTACAATTGCTGCCATACAACGTTCAATTCCTCTTAAACCTTATGATAGCCCTTGAAACTAAAAAATGAGCTTCCCTAATTTATTTTTTTCATTGTTGGGCATGAATGCCAGCTTTTCTTCTCAAATGTAAACGATAGCATCGTCTTTAGACATCATAACGTATTGCATGGGAGTCAAATCTATCCAATTCATTCCTGTGAGTGTTGATTGCATGCTGCTACGTATCTTCCATCCTTCCCTGCCTCTTTCTCTATGCATGTGTGTCCAGTGGCCAAGAAAAAGCATCAGGGTTACAATTCTTCATTTGTTTTATCATACATGCTGACATCAAGATTTCCTTGGTGCCTTGGAAGCAAATGTACCCTTATTGGCCCATCTTTGTTCTTATTATGCTGCCAGGTTTGTTTTCTCCATTTATTCTGTTGACCCATCAATTATTAATCGTATATATGCGGACTGTTTGACAAAAACTATCAATGGATTATAAACACCCACCTGCTAAATTCTCTTATATTTCCATTTCCGGTAAAAATCATCTTTGGATCATCGCTACCTACCAACATCTTTATAGTATTTCAAGTAATTTTCATTTTTTTCCTCGGCCCAATGACTTAACTTTCTTTTTTGTAGACTATCTTCAATCTTCACATATTTGGTGATTTACATAACTTCTTTTGCTACCTTAAAAAGACTTCTTTTTCTTTTATAGTTGCTGCATCTTTTGGAGGCTAAAATTTGCATCCACAACTGTTTAACTTTTCTTCAGATATTATATCAAAACCAACAATGATGACAGCGTCTAAATCATGAGGGATTTTTGGTTGCACCAGTGAGGCAGTGGTGGAATAAATAATTGCCCAGATGTTGAAGTTTTTAAGCTTAAATCTTTGGAGACAGAGCTCTACAGGTGTTATATGTACTTGAAAGTTGATAGGACAGAGGGAGTGGAATCTGTCAACGTAAATACTACCTTTTACCGGTCAGAGTTCCATTGGTTCTTAATGTGCTGTTTTTGAGTTTGCTGACTGTCTTTATCCCTATCAATTTTTCTTTCTTCTGAGACAGTTGTCACCAATTTCAGTATTATCCTCGTCTTGTAAGGATCGTTGGTGAGCTCATTAACCGTCTCTTCATCATCCTTGTACCCGACTTTATCTAAAATCTATTGTATAATAGTGAAATCCATTCTGGCACATACTTTGCTAAGTGAAGATAATAAGTGGCTGTTATAACTTCTGACAATACATATTCCATTGTTATCCATGAAGACCATTGGGGGACCTCTATTTGCTTCTGAAGTGAAGAAATCGCTGCCACAAGAGACTTTTCATTTGGTTTCTTAGATCAAGAGCACAACTTTGGTGGAATATGCTTTCCACTTAAGAGAACCAGCAGAAATGTATCAAACCTATCACAGTTTTAGATGATAATCATCCATTTCTCAAGTACTCTGGATAGTAAAAGCCAAATTTATGTTGTAGCTTTTATCAATCTCTAGTATTCCTCATCAGGCCAAAGCATGAAAGCACGAGGTTGCCATCCTGGTCAAACAGAACTCTATAAGCATTAAGGTCATGATAGAGAACCTTTTCTTTGCTGCTACAATATTCTAATGCCTATACCAAGTGAAGGGCAGCCCATCCTATCAACTATACAAATATTTGAAGTCATTTGCAGCAAACTCCAAATCCATATCAAATAGTTGACCACAAAAAATACCTTCTCCAAACCCTACTCCATCAGATTCAGAATAAATAAATAGTCATGCTAAAACAGATCCAAAACAGATAGAAAAGATGAAGCATCCGTGGGAGAAACAAAGGGAAGAAACCTCAAGTAACAGTTGAAAGCCCTAAACTTTACTTGATGAAAGCCCTAAACACAGCATTTTGTATTTTCCTCCAATGGCTACAACTGTACCTGCTTCTAGATGAACTGTAGGTTGGGTGATAGCAGTTGTTGCAATATGACTACTATCTCAAGCAAGAAATCAACCTTCACCCTCTTCTAACTGTTTTTGGGATAAATACTTCTGACTATGAACAGTCCATTATGTTCTCTTCCTTTCATTAAAGCTTGTATTGAAATACTCTCTGCATTGATCTTAGAAGCAGCACTAGAATGATTAAACAAAAGATATTTCCATAGTCTATATTCCAAAATTTGTGGTGCTGTAGTGGAACAACCAGCCAAGTCCACATTTGAGGCTGGAAAATCCCAGTTGTCTGATTCCTTAACATTAAGCTTCCCATTCAAGTCTATGGTGCCTTTTGAGGTTAATGTAGAATCGGATTTAAGGTCAGAATTGGACATTTCCTAATTTCCAGAAAACTTCCTAGGTGAACTACTCCCTGACCACTACACATGGTCTTGTGCATCAAAATCAAATTGGAGATTAGTTTTCCCTGAGCTTTGACCGTTTTGACAACCTGTAATGTACCTGGAAACTGCCTAGGCGAACTACTCCCTGACCACTACACATGGTTTTGTGCATCAAAGTCAAAATGGAGATTAGTTTTCCCTGAGCTTTGACAACCTGTAATGTTACCTGGAAGTGTAGTCTCCTCAAAAGTGCTCAATTTGCAACTACTAGTATATTTCTTTTCAGCTTCTTGTAGAAGGAGACACGAGAGTAGAAACATAGAGATGACTACTGCCAGCTTTTTCAAGACATAAAAACCCAATTATTCACATTATATCACCTTGTAGTTACCTACTGCTGGTGGATGATTTTGGGAAGATAGCTTTAAAGAAGAAAAGTTTTAGGAGTTTCCACTCTTCTTAGTCTCCTGAACGACATTATTATTTGGTATTGATTTTCTTTGAAGATTTCCACCTTTTTTATCATTCTCAAAAGGGAAACCTTCTGCTACTTCTTTACTGTAGGTGTTATTTTTACAATCCTTAGCGGAAAAGAAAATTTTAAGGCTCTCAGGTGAGGGATCCTCTTAATGAGTACCTAAATAGTAAATTGCCTTGTTCTAAACATTAATGCATAGATCAACCAAGACGTCTTTAAACAGAAATTTGAAACATGGTGCTAACATATGGAGGTCTTGATGATTGGCTTTGTATGTTTTCTTCTTTTGGCTGTTGTTGACATTTCATTTGTACATTTTTTTTCCTTCTTGAATCTTTGCACATTAGTCTTTCTGCAGTTCGTTGTCTCCTATTTATTACTATTTTGTTGGAAACTTAAAGGTATTTAGTTGTCACTTAACAGGTGTTCACCAGAAATTGGAATGAATCTCTTTCTGATTTGCTTAGGTCCAACTTCATTGTTGCAGGGTACATGGCAAGACATTCTTGATAAATATGACATATGAGGTAAAACTTTCCAAATTCATCATTGCTACCTTGTGAAATTAAGCAACAGGGATTGTTATTTCTGTTATCAAGTTACTCAGGCGTAGGTGAACTATAGACAAAATAAATTACACCACAGACAACTTTGTCATGTAAGCAACTTTGATTTTCTAATATGGACAAGTTATCATTAAGAAAAAGGATGTAGTTTAACTGTGTGCCGAAAGATGCAGTCAAGTTGCAATCATTTAAAGCACATGCATTCTTTTTCCAGGTAACAACTCCCAGGGAAACCCCTGGGTACTTCCCCTCATTTCGAGGATGGTACCCAGGGTAAACCCTAGATTCTTCATTGGACAATGCCAGAATAACAACAGGGATCAAAGCTGTTTCAACAATTTACTCATAATGAGCTCAACATGTCATTAACAGGAATAGAACCTGGGTGGGGAGGATAACACTCCATCCCACAACCACAGGAGCTAGACCCAATTGACATTTAAAGCACATGCATATGCATATGTAGAATCCAATAGATTGCTTCACAAAGATATGTCAAGTAGTAATATCAAAGCATATTCTGTCAAAACAATAGATTTCAGCCAAATGTTTCTGATGATCATACTACAAGTGCATTGAATTCCATTGAGGTCTATGCTGAAATATGTTTGAAAAGTGCCTTAAAATACTGCAGAATCATGTTTGATATACTACTAGGAACCATAAGGAGAAATAGGTGGGGATTGACAAGAATCCAATTGATAAGTTTTGTTTTAGCTTGCAGTACTATACTTTAAACAAGTGCATTGAGATACTACTATTAAGAGTATTGTAATGCTCTGCTAAAATGTGCACCAAGCTTGAGACAATCAGCTTAAATATATTGAATGTGCATGGAATGATTTGGAGAGATATGCAAAGATGTAGATCAAAGATACCTGTAACTCATTCTGGGAGATCAAATTGAAACTGGCCTTAGTCCCCTAACTAAGTTCATATATTGTTCAACCATGGGGTGTGTGTGTGTGTGT
>ML809452.1:31215-54489 GCA_009831015.1 Picea engelmannii | reverse complement strand
ATCCCCAAAAAGTTAAAGAGAGGAACACACCTTTGTGGAAGTATGTCACAAAGCTTACTGGAGGGAAAGGGGGTGGAATAGGAAAATTTATATGCCACCATTGTCATACAGAATACACAAGTTCCTATACCCGTGTGAGAAAGCACCTATGTGGGACTATGTATTGGGATGAAGGTAAGAGTATAGGAATCAAAACCTGTGTGAAAGTGAATCTTGAAGAAAGACTCAAATACCAAAGGGAAGAGGAGGTAGCACAAAACAAAGCCAAAAAGCCAAAGGTTGAACATGAGAATACACAAAGAATATTCATTGGTCGAGCTACATCCGCCCATGGTAGTGCATTCTCGCCTTCGTCTTCACGTAGAGATCTATCAGATTTCCTTGACCAAGGTTGTAGAGATGATGTGGATGCAAAAATTTTCGGGTTTCTCTATGCATGTGGTATACCATTCAATGTTCTTCACTCACCATATTGGCATGAAATGGTCCAAGCCATCAATGGTGCCCCTAAAGGATATAAGAGCCCTGGGTATGACAAAGCTAGAACCTTGGGACTTGACAGGGAAAGAGCCAAAATCCAAGGTGCTCTAGGAAAATTTACAAATGATTGGAATCGACATGGGGTATCAATTGTATCTGATGGTTGGACAAATGTGAAAGGTAGGCCATTGATAAATATTCTTGGTGTGTCTGTTAGTGGTGCGATCTTCCTTTCAACCCATGACTACTCAGAGCACTACAAGACGTGTATTAATATTGCAGATGCCTTGCTTAAAACCATTCAAGAGATTGGGCCCTACAATGTCATTCAAGTCATCACTGATAATGTTGCTAATTGTAAGGCAGCATGACCAATCGTTGAAGATAGGTACCCCAATATATTTTGGTCGGGGTTTTGGTTCACACAATGAACCTTTTGATGCATGATATCATTAAATTGAAGGACCATGATTATAGATGGATTGGTGCTTTATACAAGAGAGGGAAGAAGATGATAAGATTTATTACTAATCATAGCATGGCCCAGTTCATTTTTCGCAATCACTCCAAGTTGGAGTTACTAAAGATTGCAAAGACCGGATTTGCTAGCTATTATCTCACCTTCAGGCGCCTGTTGAAGGTAAGAGAGGCATTGGCTAGTCTGGCCTCGAGTGATTCATGGCAGGATCTAAAAGACAGGGTTACATCCGCATCTGAGAGAAGTGGCTTTCAGGAGGTGGAGGACACAATTCTTGATGGCCATTTTTGGCAACAGGTTCGGTATATTTTGCAGTTCACCAAACCCATTTATAGTATGATTTGGTTTGCAGATACAGATTAGCCAATGATTGGAGAGGTGTATGAGCAGATGGACAACATGCTAGACCAAATCAAAGACATTGTTCAGTTGAGGGATGCGATCTTGTATGATCATATCCATAAACATGTGGTCAAAAGGTGGGATAATTTGAATGTTCCACTCCATGCCCTGGCATATGTCCTTACCCCAAAATATTATTCTTCATCATGGTTGGCCCAACCAACACCTGGGGGTGGGGAAAGGAGAAAACCACACACAGATCCAGAGGTGCAAAATGGATATATGCTTACATTGGACAAGTTGTTACCTGATGAAGAGGAGTGTGCTCAAGTACGAAGTGAATTGAGCAAATACATCAGTGAGCATGGAGTCTTTGGTAACTTGCATGCAACCAAAGATCGAGACAGGATGGGTTCTATCGAATGGTGGAACATGTATGGCTCCTCTGCCAAAAATTTGCATAAATTGGCGGTGAAGGTGCTTTCTTAGGTTGTTAACACCTCTTCTGCAGAGAGGTGTTGGAGCACCTATAGCTTCATCCACAGTGTTAAGAGAAACAACTTGAATGCAGACCGAGCAGAAAGCTTGGTTTATGTGCATTACAACTTGAGGTTGTTGTCGCATTATTGTGATGTAGGGGAGGAGAGTGCTTTATATAACAATAAAAGAGATATGAATTGGGACAACAATCTAGAGGAGACTAATCTGGAGGATGGAGCCATTGTTTGAAAATGTTTGGAAGAGGAACTTTTGGGTGATCGTGATGGTGATCATATTCCTGGAGGAGACATGCCACCCTCATCCACTAGCGATGTTCCAAATTCAACAATTTTACCTTTATCTTCATAGTGTCCATTGTCACGTGGGGGCCATTCAGTTGCTGGTCGTGTTCCACGATCACTTCCACCTGTTCCTACTTCTCTTCAAAGATCACGGGATAAGAAACTAGAAGTTTCTCGTGGCAAGATGAAAACTTAGAGAATAGTACTTAGTACTTGCTACGATATACCGGATCTCTTTTTTTGTTTCTTGTTTAGAAGTAGTCTCTAGATTCTAGAACTTAGTACTTTGTCTTGAGTCTTGACTTTTTATTATGGATTATTCTGTAAACAATGAAGTTATGAAGTTATGAAGTTTGAAGTTGAACATTATATGATAGTTTACCTTTGAAGTTTGAAATTTGAATTTTGAAGTTTGAATTATTCAATGAATCTTACAACTCTTTGGTAATGAATATGATGCTCTAGAGTCTATACTCTATTTCGTTTTGTGGTAGATGTCTTTTACAATCTATTGATGACAAATGTTTATGATTGATGTTATATGTGTACTAAATGGTTGACCGTTGATGCTTTAATGATCATGATTCATCACTAATCAATTAGTTAAATGTTCTTATATCTATGTTTTCATGTTTTTTGCAATTGATTCAACATTCTGCATGTTTTTTTTCTAAATATGCATCAAAATATATATTTTTTATGTATTATATAAAAAACACTCTTGAAACGGTCCCGCTCCCGGAAATTTTTGAAAATTGGCTCTACCGTTCTCGCTCCCGCTCTCAACAACCTTGATCAAGTATGTAAGGGGAGGGAGAGACCACTCCTTTATATAGATTGTAGGTAGGTATGGTAGGGCTAACATATTAGTCCACTTGCCATAGCTTTAGGGTTAGGTTAATACCTAACAATAAAAAATATTATTTTACCAGTTAAAATATCAAGTGGTAAATCAAAATAGATCACAAGTAAGTCAACGAGGTAATAAATCAAATCGATAAGGTGGGTTTCAAGATCAAGGCGACCAACTTTCTTTAGGAAGAAGTAGGGTCCAATATAGAAATTCGAACCAACACATAAACATAAATTTAGGAGGGTCATAACTCAAGCAAAGGGTTTCATCAATAAACAATAAGATAAAGTCAAAAGTCAAGTCCTTCTTTAATGACAGTTTGTCCATATGAGTCTCACGATATAACTTATAAGCTTTTATCATCCTAGCATATGTGGAAGGCTAATGACTTGATCATGCCTTTTTTCTTGATTGCTCCTAGGTCACATGGACCATCCCGAGAGAGAAGAAAGTCACACATCATCTCGACTTGGTACTTAAACCAAGAAACTGCCTGGTCCCAGACTAGGATACCCTAGAACACATCCGGGGGCCCTAGAATATATCTAGGGGCTTAACCACCAAGGTACACAACCAAGGATCAATCCAAGTGCTAAGCAAGGATTCCCTGGAACACATCCAGGGGCCCTGGAACACATCTAGGGACTTATATCATCAAACTGCTTGGTCCCTAACCAAGAACCCTAGAAATACACTGGGGGCCCAACTAGGTCTTTTCCCATGGCTCTAACTGCTTGGTCTCATACCAATAACCCCAGGAGTGTACTGGGGGCCCCAGATCACAACTAGGGTCTTTGCCATCCTCCCGGAGAATGGCTCTTGCAGCTGCATTAATTTTAACACCAACAACCCAAAAATGGATCATGAGAGAAACAATGACAATAGAAACAATAATGGAACATGAGATGTGTTAGGAGGATGTTGCCATGTAAATTTCAAATCAATAATAGATGGAAGATATAACACTCAAAATGAAGGTTTTTGAAATTGGATTGTCTCATTCCTTTACAACATCACATTTATAACACATAACTTTCTATAATCAAATCTTGTCTAATCTTGACTAACTATTCAAGAAGGAAAGAATACAGAAATGAAATGTCAACAACAACCAAGAGAAGAAGACATACAGAGCTGATCACCAAGACCTCCATAGGCTAGTGCCATGTTTAAAGTTTTTGTTTAAAGATGTCTTGGTTGAGCTATGCGTCAATAATTATAGCATGGCAATTTACTATTTAGACTCTGTTAAGAGGAAATCAATGCCCCACTCTCCAAGCTACAACACAATGAAGCAAAGACAAGGTTTATCTTAGGACAGGTACAGGCAACCCTACAGAATAGAGGGCATATTTGCAAAGATGAAGTCCTAAGTAGAATAAGTGCCACTGACTTGGCACTTGTTTGAGACAAGAATAAGGGAAGATGCATCGATCATTTATGATGTTTTCTTGAAATCTATCACGGTCAATCCAGTCATTACATCCAAGGTTTTCAGAACTGGATTGGTGTTCGAAACAGTTGACCTCAAAAACCAGAACTGGAAAAAAACCAGACCAAAAACTGGTCGACCAAAAATACATAAAACATTCAAAATTTGAAAAAAACATATATATTCATGTGCATCCATATGAATCCAAAGTTCAAACCATTATACACAAATATGCAAAGTTTCTCATGTATATAGCAAGTAAGGGTGCATATAACCGAAATAGCACTGAGTGCAATCCTCTCTAAACCAAATTACATCAACGAAGAGGCTCTAAAGGGCCTCTAGAGTCCAAAAAAATCATGCTACAACAAATTGAAATCACTACATATCATCAAAATCATTGCCTATATTAGAATCCTCATCATCAGTATCACCCTGTAAGCATTAAAATAAGATAGAAAAAGCTTAACTTGCATAATCAGTGATTTTGCTTGAGTAAGATAAGACAATTTCGAATTCATTTGCCGGAGAATCCACAGTTGGTGTCATTTTGTCATCGATGTTTCGAATCCGGATCAGGATTCATCATTAGGACTAATCGTCAATTAGAGAGCTAGCTGATCTCAGTCATTAATAGTGTATATGTAGGACAGTAAGTAAATTAGGGTTACATTTAGCCGACCTGGTTATCTTACTTACTGTCCTGCATATACACTATTAATGACTAAGATCAGCTAGCTCTCTAATTGACGATTAGTCCTGATGATGAATCCCGATCCGGATTCGAAACGTCGATGACAAAATGACACCAACTGTGGATTCTTTGGCAAATGAATTCGAAATTCCTCACCACAGAAATCTGAAAACAGTAAGATAAGACAAGACAAGATAATTTTATTAATGTCCAACAAATGACCACAAAAGTAGGTCAATGGGACTGAGAACTACATGTATGAGTACAATGTGGGATTGCAATTGCAACTCCTAAAAAATGCTGAAAATAACATAAAGAAAGAAATCTAAAGTCGAGTAATCACAGAAAGTATATAACCATGACAACAATATGGTGATCCAAAATATAAGTGAGTATGCTCAACTCAAAAGACTGTTAAGAGAGGGAGAGAGAGTGAGAGAGAGGTTTGACGATGAGGCTGTCAAGGTCTCCCGGATCGGATGGCAGAGGGCGAGGGGGGCGAACTGGGCATTGGCTCACTATCGGAGTCCTTAGGGACTATCGGGGGGGGTGGGTCCGACTGTATTATCTTCGGGGGATGTAGGAGCGGGGGATACTCCTAGCATTCGAGGTTGAAAGAAAGAAACTTTGGATAGAACTCTGGTAGCTCGTCTGAATCCGAGGGGTGGTCTGACGAAACGGGAGGTGCCCTGCTCTGGATCTTTCTGGAGGTAATCCCTTTAACTCTATGAGGATGTATGGATTGATGTATCGTATGACACCTTCGATCTGATCTTGATGATTATGATTTGTCTCCCCAAGGGAGAGGCTGAGGAGAGACACGAGGTCTCACCAATCTACTGTCTAGTACACTCTGGGACCCAACACTCCGCTTGTTGCTCCGATCTAATGGGTCAACGCGAAAGTATGAAGTGATCGTCCTGGTCATCCCAAGTTGGGGCATGGTGTGCATGAACTAATATCTGTGGTAGAATATCTCCTCGATGAAGAGGGCTAGGCATCTCTAGTCCTTATACCAGAGGAAAGTAGAGAGTGAGCCCCTTGAGTCCCTATATAGGAAATGGTAGCGTCCTATGATCTCATAGTATATAGGACACCTAAAGATGAGGTGTATCTTTGTCTCTGGCTCCTGTAAGTGGCACATCTGGCAAATCCTATCGGACCGTGGTATATGGTGGTCTGTCTCAATCCGAAGCTGATGGGATCCGATTTGGAGCTAACCCAAAGGGATCTTGAGTGAGTACATCCAATGTCTACGTGTATAAGGGGGGCGGATGACGATGCCATCCCGCAGCTCCAAAAAGTGCTCTAAATAGAAGGACATCTTCAGACCCAGGTTCATCGAAGGCGAGGTCCAAGTGACTTGAGTGTATAGTTTGTATATGTCCTCTCTGGTAGCCTGATTCAGTACTTGTCTAGTTGGCAAGAGATGGCACGGTGCATCAAGGGCGAAACTGAACGGGGGAAGGCGCTCTTGAGAGATGATCATCGACTGGAGAAGCCGAGATGCCTCTTATAATCAACCACGTACGTGCCCTGAGGGGGGAGCAGAAGCAAGAGCCTTTGAGGAGCAAAGAGTAAGGTAGGGGTATTGCTCTCTCTCAATGGTAGAGTCACTGATAAATCTAACTCTACGAAGGAAAGAGACCGGCCAAAAAATGACATCTAGGTGGAATGGGTGGACGCCAAACTCTACCTGAATAATGGGCTGCGGAACCACACGCTTGCAGCGGATGATGCGCCTGAGAAGTAGGGTTTGGACCCCCTCCAACCTGGCCTAGTCTATTTATAACAAACTTGGCCCCTAGATCTTAGAGCCATAAAGCACTGTGGGTTTGATAATTGCCTACATGAGGTAGAGTTTGGACGAGATGTCGTGAAACTGACCCAAGAAGCACTGTCTCTCGATGAGGGCCAAGGAACTGTACCCTTTACTGATCCTAGGCAGAAGGGCCTGTCGCATACTGAAACAGGGCCTCATGAACTGTACTCCCAGATAAGTGTATGCTATGGTGATCTCAATCTCTGCCCCCCTGTAGTGGAAATGTAAGTTTGTAAGAGAGCTCTTCGATGCGTTGAAGATCAAAACCTTGATTTGACCATCAACTGTCGAAGGTCACAAAAATTGGCCAGTGCATCAACCTGTCTCTGCAGGCCCTTAGGAGTGGAGGCCTACGGAACCAAGTCGTCAACGAATACGAGCAGGGAGATCAACACCTGATGTAGAAGGCAACCTTCCCCCTCCTGGATATTGTTAGTATTTTGGGTAGCTTGGACATGTACTTTCGCATTGGCAATGCCTAGCATGCGGAGGTGTCCAAGTGACACTCTCTAGATATTTAACTTTATAATTGCATTTATAAAGTTAAAGTGGCTTTTATTAAATGACTAAAATGACTTTTTATAAAGTTGAGTGACTTGTGATTTAAGTCATCTCAATGACAGATTAAGTCACAACCGTCGATCTTGGGAAGGCAAAATCTATTCTTGACTATTGAGATCTTAGGGTTAGGGATTTGGTCATTAAGAGATTATAAAAGCATATCTAAGGAGAGTGATAGGCACACATTGAGTGAAGAGAAGTTTTGGAGAGCTGAAAGAGAAGAGAGGAAGGAGAGATTGCAGCAAGAGAAGCGAGGGCGAAATTCCAAGAGAAGGAAGGACCATGCATCCCAAGGCAAATGAGTGCACAAATAACGAGGAAGAGGGCTGTACAACAAAGAAGGGTACAACTGTACTGTTTTAGCCTTTAGGCCGTATGATCAAATTTGCAGCAGGGCCGTACAGTGAAGGTCGCACAAGTGAGCTAGGCATGGTTTTCAAGACAGTCTGCGGCATTAATTGCTGGTTGTGGAGGCTGTACAGGATTGTACGGAGGACATACAAGTCGTACCAAGTGTTGGGCACGATTTCCTAGGCCACAACAAGTATTTGTTGGGTTTGGCATGATTTTCGAGGTGCATTAATTGCTGATTTGTATTGCTGTACTTTCCATAAATTTTCTTTATGAGCAAATAAAATTTCTCTCTCAGTTGTCTGGTTTTTCCTTCGAGGTTTTTACAGGGGCATTGCCTAGAAATATCTGTGTTCGAATTTGTGTTGTTTATGATTTTGCTGTGCATTTTCATTGATTAAATCCAATTTACTTCCATTCATAAGTTTTCAGATTTGGAACATTTTATTTTTCATGCAAATAATTTGTGTGAAGTAAATTTATTGGAAGTGGAAATTGTTTCTGGGTTTTGTAAAAATCTACATGGTATTAGAGTTGGGACTCTGAAGAGTGGCACTGAAGACTTTGACACAAAGATTTGCAGGGGTTTTACTCAGAAAAAGGAAGTGAAAAATATCGTTGGTCAGTTGGACGAGGATGGCTACTAGATTGAGGTTTGAGGATAGGCTGGTCGGGGCTACGAATTTTAGCCCATGGAAAGAGTAGATTGCATTGTTGTTGGAGGAAAACGAAATCTGAGACATTATGGAGAAAACCCAGGTTGTTCCCACAGATCCAACGCTTTTGATGGCCTACACTAGGAAAAATGTGAAAGCCAAAAGGATGCTCTTGGATGCATCATACCTCATGTGTATGGAAAGAAAAATGCCTATGAGATAAGAGATATAGTTAACTTCGCGAGGCTAAGTGTGAGACTGTTAAGGGATCTCTGTGTTATATTGCGTTGTTGTTCTGGATTCACTTTGCATTTCCTCTAGTTGTCGACACCTGTGTCCTGCAACCCCCCTATTGCTACTTAGGGTGAGACTTCATCTACTTCGTAGGTGTTGCCGAAAGGGCCAGTAGTTAGGGCTTGTTGGTGCGTTGTTAGAGCTGAACCCTAGGTCTGCCTCTGTGCCAACAGTACATATCTTCATGGTACATGACGTTGACACCTAGTCGAAATAGGTGGTCAGCATTTGGCTCCACATGGGGACGTATGCTTGATCTTTGGGAAGGAGAGCATGCGAGAACCTCAGAATCTGCAAAACAAAGTTCTCACCAGTACCCAACATAAGTACATGTGTGAAAAGAATAAACAATTATCAATAAATGAAATGATATTGACAATAATCACATAACCCAATGAATTATTGGATCGGATTCGTGAGCAACTTCGAAGTTCTATGATAAATGAAAACCCCCTTTCGATCAATGGTTCAAAATCAATCACAAATAAGAGGTACCTTCATTTTTTCTAAAAAATTCCTAATTCCGATGCCAGTGATGAGGTTGCAAAACAAAAAAGGTCTGGAATGAATCGCTTACCAATTTGATACTGCAATACCATTGCCCCCTCAATTTGAGGATTCATTCAAACTCACAATTACGCCATAAATACATATTCAAACTCCATTCCAACACATTTAAATTGACACAAACGTAGACATCATCCAAGCTCTCAAAGGTTTTATACACAGAGCATAAACAAAATAGCAAAGAAAGTACACATTATCACAGAAAGGCATCCACCACATTGAAGGCATAAACACATTGTTTGTATTAAATTAAATTCTGTACATAGATTTCTTCTATAACTCCAATTGACCTCCTCTCTCTCTCTCTCTCTCTCTCTACTGGCCCGATTTACGTTCTCTTGGCCACTCCCTGTTCATGCCCGTACGATTACAATATAAACATGGGAAGATAACGACTAGATTACCTTAGATCCTAATTACATTCCATATAATTTGTAACCTATTCCTAAGATCTCTACAAAACTTCGAAATTTCCTAACTAGGCAGATTCGTTACATGACATGGAACTTTAATCAAACAACCTTTTCGTATGTGGACCTTCTAGAATCTAATTCAAACTTAGGGAAATACAATAATTTCATTAAGGGAAACCACTCCCTTTGTCGATTTCCAAGACCTCCTAGAGGCCTGAATTACCAAGTTTGATTTTGGAAAATATACTCCTGCATCCCCTATGCTTACTCACAACTTTGATTTTGATGGTGAGGTGATGGAAGGGCTCTTAGCATTGTCTCTAGAGGCTGGTACTTGATGTCAATGCTCGCAGAATAATTAATCACGAGATGGAGATGTATAGGGGAGTTAGCATACTATTTGGCTTTGCCAATGTTGTCAATGAAATGAGTATTTTAATGCCAAGTAAGCCACTCGAATTTAAAATTTTAATTATGTGTTTTATTTGAAAGTTGAATTATGTTTTCTTTATTTCCTATTTTCCATTGTAAGTTGTTTATTATTATTATTTGTGGTAGATTTTTGGTGGCAAAAGTACAATGCAAAAGCACCAACTTTACGGAAATTTGCAATTCAGGTCCTCAACAAAGTTTGTAGCGCTTTAGGATGCTAGCACAATTGGAGTGTGTTTGAAAAAATACATTGAAAGATGTGCAATAGGTTAGAATTTTAACTATAAGCAATTACAATTATTATAATTTATGACCCTTTGACATATTTATGACCCTCAAGAGTCATTAAATTTATTATGAACCTCTTACATGTTCAATTTCCCACGTTTTAGTGATTTGGTATATGTCCATTACAATCTTCGATCATGGGTGAGGTAGCTGGAGAAGATACCTAATGTGGACGCCATTTCCTTGGACAATATTAACATATTGTTTGAGTGGAGGGTGGAGTACGAGGGGCCTATTACGGAGGAGGTACTTCCGTGGTTAGAGGAGGAGGAACAAGAGCAACATGCACAATGGCCAGGGGAGGAGCAACATGAGTAGGGGGCCGAGGAGGACTTTGACATCATGAAGGGTGATTTGGTAGCATCAACACCACCTTCTACACAAATTGACACAACTACACCTACTAGTTGGCTTCAGACAGATGATGTAGGACCTTTTAGTGGAAAACAAGCCATGACCTTTTCTGGAGAGGGATTCTAGGTTGCTAGCTGCTATATTTGTCATTGTAGATGGCTTATGGCTTATGTCTACTTTTGAGTCCTTGATTGGACAACTATCAGGGTTCAGGATTCCGTATCGAATTTGATGTATCATTTTTGATTTGGCATCCACTACATCATATATATTAGTGCCTTTTACATATTTACGTGTTGTGTTTTTTGATGTTATTGTTGGTATATTTTAATGCTTGTCGTGGTTTGCTGATTTTTGTTGATGTTGTCGAGAAGTTGTATTTTGGACCCTCGTTGGTCTTTTGCTGATGCTGATTTTTTCAACAATGCCGAGAGAGAGAGAGAGAGAGAGAGAGAGAGAGAGAGAGAGAGAGAGAGAAGCTAGTGCGCACTCTTCTCTAGGTCACATCTCATCACAAGAGTGAATACAAGTGAGTGCAAGGCAAGTCCACATCCCTTCACCACAAGCCTGCACGAGCTCCATAGATCCTCCTAGGCAATGTACTCCACTGGGTCAACTACCCCTGCAAGAATACTATTGAAGCCCCAAGTGTATTTGAGTCATCTCCAATCCTTCAAAGAGGATTCCAAGTTGCCACATGCCAACTAGGGCCTAATGCCCTTCTCCAAGCTGCACAACACGCCTCATACCATGTAGGGCGCTCTCCAAGCAAGTGGATCCTCCATGCTCCCCCAATGAAGGGCATCCGCCAAATTGTCAAGAGAACTCCAATGCCTAAGGGAAGAACACTAAGCCAACAACCATTTGAGGTCAAGCATCCACTGAGCAAGCTATCACAACTATGCAAATCCATCAAGGACTATTTCTCATGTGCCAATCCATCCTGGACCATATTGGGGTTGGACATACACCATGTACCCCAAATCTCGCGAAGCACCCCAAGCATGGTGTAAACACTTTTAGAGTAATGTTGTAAGCTAGCACTTCCTCTTTTTGAGGAAATGTTTACATTGACACCTGTCGACTCCCTCTGTAACTCCACCAAATTTGCTCCTTGCAAATCTACACCTGCTGCAAACATGAAATCAACCACTGTCATCCATAAAGAACCTATCACCTGTGTTATCGCAACATCTCGATCGTCCAACAAATGAGGACCCCCTATGAATATGAAGGAATATATCTCTAGAACAAAAGCAACAACCAAACTCCATCATTCTATAAGATAGCATCATGGGCCAAAATCACACCACATCATGGGCCAAAATCACACCACATCATGAGCTATCCAGTACATCTTGTAGAGATCACATCTCCATACAAGATCAAGACAAGTGTATTGCATATATCAAAGTCACAAAGATATAAATCCATATAGGTCAACTCCTCAATCTTGGAAATACAAACCTAATGGTATAGACAACAATCCATGCAAGGTCATCGTCATCCTATGAACATGAGAGTTCCTCCCATGCCCTCAAATCTTCCAGCGGCTAGTCACTAGACCAACTTGAGCTAGGTCAACTCCATAATCCTAAGAGAATCATGAAGTAAGAGTAACATCATGGTCAACAACCTCTTTGAGAGAATCTATGATCCCTGGCAAGAGTAACATCATGGGAAACTCCCTTTGTCCGAGAGTTTCCATGATCCATGGATTTGTAATCTATAGTACTCCCGTTAAATACAACTTTGGAATCCATCTTAGCATCATCCTCCATCAAGGCATCACACCTCTTCTCCATTGAACAACTAGAAGGCTCATGGATGAAGTTAATCTCATCATCACACCTCTCCTCCATTGAACAACTAGAAGGCTCATGGGTGAAGTCAATGTTAGAAAGTAATGGATGTGCTCGTTTAACCATAGACAATATAGCAATATTGTCACCCAACCATAGGCCGAAGCCACCCCTGAGCACCTTAACCTTGACAGAGAATGATTCTGGAAGCAAACCAATAGCCAACCAAGGCTAATGCATAAAGATAACCAAGACGGATCAAAAAGTTCAACCATAACCAACAGAAAGCTCGAGCCTAAACTAGGAAACCAGATTGCAGCAGCTGCCGGCTGCAGCGGCTCCCCAGACTTGCGCACTAGCCCAGTTCCTGCAGTGCGCACTTCTTCCTAGCTGCAATTCTGAGCAGTGTGTACAAAATGAGGTCTGGCTACTTGTATTTATACTGTTTCCTGAGCTGTCTAGGTCGACTTCTCATTCTGGAGACTAAATACTTAATATTAATTATTTCCTTGAGCCGACTTGTCTTCTAGGGTTATGTTCAACGCTTTAGGGTTACTTCTTGCTTCCCGGAATATTCTATTCTTGTCAGGGTTACACGTGGAGGTAAATACCTCTCGCAACTACCATAATATCAACACTCCCTCCTAGCTAGGGAGGTATTAAAGGCAATGGTCTTGAGCACAAACATACCATTCAACCGGTAGCATCATCATAGTCATATAGACTATCTTATGATTAGATCACGAGCACCATCATCACTATCAATGTCATCTAACAACACCAATTGCATCATCTCTCGAAACCATACTCCATTTGAGTAATCAGACATGATGCTGAATAAGTCACTCACTCCAAGGAGTGATACAAAAACCATTCTTCTAATCTGGGCATATGTCCTAGAAGAATAAATGTCCTGGACCATTTTCCGTCTGGAGAATCTCTGTCCATCAGTACACTGATCATCCATCTAGCTGATAATCATTTTCAACACTACTAATAGTCTACAAGGCAATCAGAATAATGTCATTTAATAGAACGCAACTGTGTCTATCCATAGTAGTACACAACTACAATCCAGTGGTACACTACCACACCAAGTAGCACACAACTACTTAATCAGTGACACATAGTCACAACCAGTGGAACACATCCACCATAGTAGCATACATCTAATGTCCAGAGACATACAATCTCCATAGCAATCATATCATCTGATATCAACCTGCACAGAAGAACAATATCATGATATAAATTGAATCATCTGGGYCACTCACATCTGTGAGATCTGGAAGAGCATCTGCCCTCAGAAGGTAAAACATCAGTCATGAGCTACTGGACTATTCTTCTCAAGCATAGAAGAATAACTGTCCTGATTTCTGAGCCTGGACCATTCACCTATCTAGGCCATTCCTCCAACACTAAACAAAGTGCAACCTGGAGAGAATGAGTCTGCCCTAGGGAATGCCTATCCCTGATTGTTGAACCTRGACCATTCCTCCGGCACTAAACAAAGTGCAACCTGGATAGAATGAATATGCCCTAGGGAATGATTRTCTGGACCATTTCCTAAGGAAATGACTGTCCTGCACCAACCTCCAAAACATACCATTCTTCGAAACTGCTCACAACCGTGAGCTTCGAAAGAATGACATTGTCCGGCGAGGTGGACCAGTCTTCTTGACCACTACTGAGAGTGACTGCCAAGAAGAAAGACTGTCCTAGACCATTCCCCCACACTGCCCACAAGGGGAATCCATCGAACCATTTTCATTACGAAAATGACCGTTCGATCTACACCATTTTCATTACGAAAATGATCGTTCGATCTACACCATTTTCCTAATTGGAAAATGCCTGTCCGTCAGAAATTTCAAACCACTTTCCAAAYTGGAAAGGAATTGCTCATCCTGGACCATATTTTTGAACTGAAAAATGACTGTCCATAAATCAATAACACATCAGTGCTCCCTCCCAACCTGGGAGTCATCTCTTCCCCTTTCAATAAGGAAGTCGTCTCCACGAGCTCCAACTTGTTTCTTGAGTACGCAAACTCTTTCATCTTGGACAGAGGCTTTACCAAAATATCTGCTTATCTGCTCATCTGTGGAGATATATTGGAGAACCACTTCTCCTTTCTGGACCTCATCACGGAGAATGTAAGGCTTGATCTCAACGTACTTCGGTCTTTTTGGAACACTGGTTTTCTTTGAATGCTTCATATAACTCTGATCATTATAGTATATCATAGTTGGATTCAACTCTTTTATTTCCTTCTAGCTCATAACATCGTGGCAAGGGTCAAACTGGAACATATCCAAGTGGCACTTCTTCTGTCATCATGAGAGTTTGTCATGGATTAGCAATCCATCATTTTGGACTTATGAGTAACCATTCTGATACAATATCTTTGTTATAGAAAGTTTTCACCACGCTTCTGCTATACATTGGAGGCTCTGCAACAAGTTGTTTGAATCCATACATGATCTTCTTCCATTTGCATACAAGAGTCTCATTCTGGTATACCTCAAAACCTTGAGGTTTCTCTACATACGCTTCTTTGTTTGATTACTCTGTTGAGGAGAACAGTCCTTACATTCGTCTGATGTAAACTCCAAACCATGGATAATGCAGGAGATATAATGGCTCAGGTAGAGGTATGTCCGGTTACTGGAAGAAGCTATCGTCATAGTCTTCTCCCTCCATCTGGGAGAACCTTTAGTTCTGGATCTCGCAATGCTTTTAGTCATAAGTCTTCCATACACCGTTCTTCATCACAACTTTCATTTCTTTTGCTTGATTGCTTCTAGAGGGTTCAGATCAAGCTGGTAGTCTTGTGATTCTCGATATAATGACTGGTTGTTCTGGCTTTTCTTTCTCTCTTGGAATCTTCATGTTCTTCTTCATATTTCTCTTTAGCTCTTGGGTCCATGGAGTTTTCTATAGATTCCATGCCTTGAAGATTTTGACTTCTTCCTTTCATCATAGGATCATGGATGTGGATGGACAACCAAGGATAATTTAGGGCTTCTTTTCGAAGAAGACTTCTTCTAAAGTCAAACTGAATACGTGTTGCTTTTCATGGTTGCTACCATTGATGGGAACATGGATAGATACTTCATAATCCTCAATGGATCATATTATTTAGGATTAGCTCCCACCTAATCCTTGCTTCATGCATGAATGCATGCTTTTCTTTCGGAATTATATAATTGGCTCCCTCCATCTAGGAGAGTCCACGCTTTCGTTTGCATCCTTATTGCCTTCTGCAAAGTGTCACAAGTCTTTTTCCAATTTCTTTTTGATTGCTGACTTCTTTTTGTTTTTACTTCTTCCATGTTTCTTCAAGTTTGATTCTGATTTCGACTTATCTTGCAATTGTTACTTATGTTAATAGCTTCCACATGAATTGTTACCAGGGGTTGTTGATGTACTTCATCCTTTCATGTGTATTGCTTGACTTGCAGTCATCGTGATAACAATCCTTATCTTGTTTTTCTTCCATAGGTATTGTTTCTCTTTGAACATCTTATCTTCTAAGAAATATATATGCAAGATATGTACAAAAACTATGTAAACATGGTATGTACAAGAATTATGAAGAATATTGTTACCTTGTCTTAGAAGAAGAAGTCTGTTTTATCCCGCTTGGTCTTCTTTGAGGGTTCCCTTTCTTCGACAACTGATGCTTCGTGTGTTTCCTTCCTTTTCTTTATCTCGGGACAATGATTCTTGTAGTGACCATATTTTCGACAGTTGAAGCACTGTATTTTTGACATATCTTTCTCTTGATTTGGTTTCTTCCTTGAGCCAAACTTCTTTTTATTCCTGAAATTCTTGAACCTTCCTGTGAAGGCTTGATCATCGTATTTCTTTTGGGGTTTCTCTTTTGCACTAATCCTTGATTCTTCTTGTGCACAACAAGTCCAAAGTTCTTCGAATGTCGGATACTCCTTCCTTGTGTTCATGCTTGCGGCAAATGCATCCCATGTCTTGGGAAGACCATTGAGTACTATATTTACTAGTTCCTTCTCTGAAATGATCACTTCAATAGCTTGTAGTTGATCTCTTAACTAATAGATTCTCACAAAGTATGATGTTATGCTGTCATCATCATTCATTTTCATGTCAGGAAGCTCATTCTTCAGACTCATTACTTGTCCAATGTTTCTGATTGAGAAGAGGTTTGTTAGGGCATCATACATCTTCTTAGATGAGTCAAGATGGGAGATGTAAGGTATTAAGTGGTGTTTTATGGAATCCACTATGATACTCATGGCATCGATGTCATTGTCTTCGAACTTCTCCATAACTGCAACGTTATGAGGTTCCTTCTCTTTTCCTTCTTCGAACTGTGGTTCCACGATCTTTCCTTTCACAATATCCAACACTTTATTCTTGGCAAGGATGAGGTCAATCCTTGTCTTCCATGCTCTGAAGTTAAAAGCCCCTTCTAACTTGTTTTCTAACTTAATAGAGTAAGTCATAATTGCTTTGACTTGGTTAACCCTTGATTTTTGACCAAAAAACTCAAACTTGATGTCTTAGCTTGCTGAGAGTACTAGGAGATGCGCCAGGCTAGGGCGCACTAGGCTATCTAGAAATTAAGTCAATCTCTTCACTTAAGGTGCCTCAACAAGAGGGTTAGGGTTTCGTTGCTGCAGCAAAAACTGGCTGCAACTGCAACTGTAATTGAACAAATCCTCCCAATCTATCTTCTAGCGGTTAGACTATTCGAAGATAGTGTGGGCCCATAACCTGTTAGACAGTAATGGATGTGCTCGTTTAACCATAGACAATATAGCAATATTGTCACCCAACCATAGGCCGAAGCCACCCCTAAGCACCTTAACCTTGACAGAGAATGATTTCGGAAGCAAACTAATAGCCAACCAAGGCTAATGCATAAAGACAACCAACACTGATCAGAAAGTCCAACCATAACCAACAGAAAGTCTGAGGCTAAACCAGGAAACTAGATTGCAGCAGCTGTCGGTTGCAGCTGCTCCCCAGACTTGCACACTAGCCCAGTTCTTGCAGTTCGCACTTCTTCCCAGTTGTAATTCTGAGCAATGTGTACAAAATGAGGTCTGGCTACTTGTATTTATATTGTTTCCTGAGTTGTCTGGGCCGACTTCTCATTCTGGAGACTAAATACTTAATATTAATTATTTCCTTGAGCCGACTTGTCTTCCACGGTTATGTTCAACGCTTTAGGGTTATTTCTTGCTTCCCGGAATATTCTATTCTCGTCAGGGTTACATGTGGAGGTAAATACCTCCCGCAACTACCATAATATCTACAGTCAATCTCATCATCACACCTCTCCTTTATTGAACAACTAGAAGGCTCATGGATGAAGTCATTCTCATCATCACATCTCTCCTCCATTGAACAACTAGAAGGCACATGGGTGAAGTCAATCTCATCATCACACCTCTCCTCCATTGAACAACTAGAAGGCTCATGGATGAAGTCACCCATGAGGATAACATCGCCCAATGTGGAATAATGAGAAATTTCTAGGTAAAGGAAGAGGAAGGGGTCCCACCAGACTTAGGGTGAAATACAAAGCTCGAGGAAGGTAGGGGGAAGTAGTAAATTGCATTAAAGTGTCGTGAGAGATAGGAGTATTCTCTCAGACTTGAATCCTCATGAATTTGGAATGCTCATTAAATGTTACAATTGAGACCCTAGTCTGGAGGGAGTCTTGGATAAGGCAGGCAACATGTCCCAAACCTTGAACACCACCAAAATGTCAAGTCTTATATATAGAAGCAAAGGTCTAGTGGTAACTTGTAATAGAAGGAATATCTTTCGCATAACTCTTGTGGGTCTCACTGAGCAAGAGGAGGTCTTGATTCTTGAGAACATCATAAAAGTTTCCTGGAGAGGTCCAAAGTGACTATTACAATTCCAACAAGCTATAGAGAGGCTATCATCTTTCACTGAGACCCATGAGCACCTTCATTTATCCAGTCAAAGACATGGCCACCACATGTGGGGAGAGTCACTAATCAATGCCATGTCATTTCATATTATTACCCATTTCTTATCATTTCTCCTAGCCATGAGTTGGGCATGGGCCTTTTGGAGCTCCTCGTTTTGAAGACATGTAAAATTTTAATCTAAATAAATCTCTATGTGGAAGAGAGAATAGCTTCTTTTTAGCTTTCAAGGCTTGAAGCTGCTCCTTGACAGAATGAAAACAAATAATAAGAGTGCTATTTGGAGATGTTCGAGCCACATTGAGGGAGATGTCCTTCAGATAAATGATCTTATGCAGGAAGGCTTTGCTGGTCTACAAAGGTTTGGTAGTCTTGGGAAGGCCTTGTCCTTGAAGGTTGAACTCCTTGGCTTGGTGCATCCTTTCTTCATATTTTGCTTGAACAACTATTTCAACCAGAGGGGGGCCTGTTTCCTTTTGACAACCTGCACCCATGAGCTATATTCTTCCACAAGTTTTTGGGATGGATTGTTGGTAAGTGGTGTTTCCTGTTTCGGGTTCTCATACTGGTTAACAATACAGGTGTGTTTATTCTGAATTTTTGATACCCCTTCTTGAAGGTGTTGAAGGTGCAAAATCCTGTCAGCTAGGAGTTTTGGGGTTGCTCCAACTCATTAACTCTTGCATGCAGATTTGCATTTACATTTTCTTTCTTGTGCAAGTATAGCTATATTAGCAACAAAATCTCCTTCTGAGATCCAATCACCGAACCCGTGGAATTGAATTCTGGGTGTCTTGAATCTGGCAGGTGTTTTAGAAGTAATCAGGTAGGGAGTCTTCATGATTCGATCTCAAATGAGATTAGCAGCACGAGCTGTGTCAATCTGTTTGAGGAAACCCAGAAACCAAACCTGTAGTAGTCCTGAGGTTGTCTAGGCTGGCCCAAAACCTTGTTTGCAAATTGCAGGGCTTTTTTTTTGGTGAGTCGGGACGAACTTTTAGGTTCAAAACCTAATCCAACCTTTTCACAAACCTTCTCTTTGGACCAGAGGGAGTGTTCTTTAACTTCATAGTAGCTGTGACTACCAATTTGTTAAAACTTACAAAGGATGCATCAAAATAAGAAGAAATGGGTTGGCCAGAAAGGATGGGCAGGGAGAGGGATGCTCGCCCCCTCGTGTCTCTCCCTCCCTGAGGAGGCCTGGAGAGGGGAGTAGGAGAGAAGAAATTCTAGAGATGAGTAGAAACCCTTGAGCAAAAGCTACGCTTCGTTTAATTTCCTTTTTATATCTAAAACTTTAATATATTAATAATAAAACAATTAAAAGCTTATCTCTCTCTTTTTAAAATTTTTATATTTACCTTTGGTGCCTCCTTTTACTTTGCCTACATGCATTGGTTTGCATTACATTTCTTTACTTGCCTCATGCTCAATCCTTTTGCCTCTTGCATGCCATAAAATCTTGGCCACGATTAACTATGTTAATGTGCACATGATAAATGCTCACTGTGACTTCCCACAGGTTTTGGTTTTAGCTCTGATCTCTAATACCATATAGAATTTCACACATGCTACTACGCAAAAAAATTGTAGAAAGAAGAGAGACTTGATGTTATTCAATGTTTGTAAAATTGAGATAGACAACTGATATGTCTTGTAAGAGAGACATATATTGGTGGCGACCAACATTCTGTAACTAAAAACACACGACTTAATTTGATATCTTAAGTCCCTTTATTTGACCACTAACCCAAAAGTACCATACTAAAGAAAGTACATTAGAATATGAACATTATAGTATATACTACATATGTTCGGTCACTCCAATGGTGTTTGACTAATGTTAAGGTTAGTGTTCATGTGAGGGATGTCTTCTCAAATTGATTTGGCATCTTTTCCATTTATTAAAACTGTCATTGAATATCTTAATTGCTAAATTCGTTCATTGCACATTCATTATCCACTTCATTTTGATTGGAATACCTTGGGTGGTAAAATTTGTGTTGAAGCTTATAGATTTTTTCTATTAAAGGTTAGTTGGGATCTAACTAGTCCACTGGTTACATAGTTTCTGCTATGGTCAGAAACATCATTTCCTATTTCAAATGTTCATTCACTGTTTCTTGTATGCCAGTATGTATATACTAAATCTCTTTGAATTTCTTTTGGTAGATTAACTTCTTAATAATTGTTTATCTCACAAGTAACCTGAATTTCCTGACTGGTTGTATCCTAACCCTAACTATTGAAAATATCTTAGAATTTAATTATTTAATTATTTAGGCACAAGTTTGCTTGAAATAATGGTTTTATTGTACTTCTTGAAATTACTGAGATCTGGGTTTTTATGTCTGTTGAACAATTATAAAATGCTAATAAAACTTTTGGAAATGTTAATTGTGACTATTTATGTGAACAGGGATCCTTGAAAATTTTGATCAGCTTGGCATCATGGTGTGGTGCAGCTATTGTGGAAAGGATCAACCTACAGAGCGTGATGATATCAATGGATTTATGTAAGTGGAATTCATTGTTATCTTTAAGATTCCTTTACGTCCATGACTTTTTCTGTTTCAGAAGGCAATCAATTTTGTAATTGTCATACAAACCTTTCAAGAAGCAAAGCATGTGGACTATGCTTCTGGTGTTTTTCACATGGATTGTTTCATGAATGAAAAGGATTATGGTTTATCATTTATATTATTTTTGTTCATGCATAGAAACATTGTATCTCGGTGTCTATTCTAGGATTGCTTCTCCTCCTTGACTTTTGTGAAATTAGGTGGGAAATCATTCTCCTTTTCCACAAATTCTTTTGATACAGGAATAGCCAATGAGAGAGAAGTTGTATTAATGTCTATTGGTGACCAAAAGAGGTCAATGGTACTCAAGTGGACATCCATTGTTATTAGCCAAGTGGTGGAGAGCTTAGGGCATCTCGTCCATAGGAAATGGCCAAAACAATGCATAAATATATGCAAGAGTGTATGAATGTGTAGTTACTAGTGAGGATGAATTGTCAATCACATTGTTATGACCTGGAAATACCTTTGAACCAAAGAACCCAAAGGTGTCTAGATAAGTACAAGGAAGTAAGTTCCTATCAGTGATCAAACTTCCTGTCACTTCTAAATTGGTGCATGCCAATTTGCGGGGGGTCTCTCATTAGCTTTTAGGGTTACTCCAAAAGTGTTTTCACCTTGCTAAGAGAGTGCTAGGTCTCCTAGCACCTTGGTTATGCTTCATGGACTTATGGATGACTCAGTTTGGGTGGATGCTTGACCTTGGTTAGAGCTCTAGCATAATGCCCTTACTTAGGATTTTGTTACTCTAATTCGCATGATGACTAACCCATTGGGTGCACACTACACACAATGGGAAATTTGGTTGCTTGATTAAGAGAGGTATGTACATAGGAGGGGCTCTAGGTGCTTGGAGGAGGGCACTTATCCGTTGCAGCTTGGGAGCATGTGATATATACCCGACGGTTGGACACTTGACTTGAGGATGCTTGGGTTGAAGAGCATACTTCATGGAGGTTGGTGATGGACTCGAACACATATGTTGAGGAGGAGCATTGGAGCTTAGTGACCACATTGGCACACATGTTGAGGAGTGTTGGGCGCAAGAGTACATGTGGCACATAGTTAGAGAAGGAACTCCTTGCATGAGGACACTTGGATAACAGATCACCAAGGAAGAGGGAGCGTTGGACTAACAACTAGTTGGATAGCACACCATCTTTTGAGTGGGGTTGAGCCCAAGGAGGATCATGCTTGGAGGATGCTTCACCTTGGGGTTTGGAATCTGGATAAACCCTAGTTTGACACTTGTACATCCTTCTATTGTAGAGTGCTTCATCTCGGGTTGCCTTTTTGGTTACTTGTATGGACATAAGTCCTTGTTTTATGTTAGCCTCCCTCACCTATTGTATATATAAAAGGGAGAAGAGAACTCTTGTAATGATTATCGTCAATGTACTTTATTCTATCTTTGTATTGTCTTGGAGATGTCTTGTAGGGAGAAAGACACGAGGGTTTATAAGGGAAACCTAGGTGAAGACAGGAAGAGAGAGAGATGTGTTGGATTTTCTTGGAGAGATTGCTCTTGTGAGATGCTAGGGTGTGTGCTATGCAAGTAAACTGTAGAGAAGAAAATAATGTTGGAGGTGATAATGATTTGTCTTATGGTTCTTGTTGTAGCACTAGGGTTTCTACCCTAGTAGCAGACATGAAAAGAAGAGCTAACGCCTTGGATGATTTTGTAGCCTTCTTATGTGATGCATGGAGGCTAGGGCAAGATCATGGAGAGCTTAGCTTGATTAGTCTTGAGCTTGGTGTGATGCCTTGGAAGAAGACTTGGTTATTGTATTCTTGATGTTCCATGGAGGTTTTGGTGCTTGTGTTGATGCAAGAGTTGAATACCTAGGGTTTTGTAGAAATATTTGAGGTCCTATGAGGCTGCCACCTAAGGTCTGTCCTTGACCTTAGTATGGCTCTAAGTTTCAACTGTATGGCTGTCTTCTTTTGCTGTTTTAGGACAACAAACAATCATCCCATTTTCTGCTCAATGTTTTGATGGTTATGTGCTCTTTTAAGGTGCCCTTGCAAGTGTTTTCTTATCTCAATGTTAGCACATGCAATGTAACTTAAAACACATAACACTACCTCTAGATCTTTAACTTTAAAATGCTGATCTACACTTCTAAGCATGCATAAATTTGACACA
>ML809451.1:94639-119160 GCA_009831015.1 Picea engelmannii | reverse complement strand
TTTGTGGGGAAGGGAGGACCTTGAACCCCAAGATAAGCTCCAATTTGATGAAGAGGGATGGTAAGATTTATAAGGCCTTACGCATTCATGAGGATGAGAGACCATGTATGGACAAAGAATACTAGTAGACCTTAGAAAACTCAGATAAATCCCAGTAGAAATCAGAAGAACGACTAATTCCCAACCCATGGGCTAACTAATCAAGGAACAATGAGATGAGTCAGAATAAATTATGACCATCGATGGGGAGGGATGAGTGAATCTTAGACCTTCATTGACAAAGGTCTATCGTTAGAAATGACCGAGAGCTAGAACTCATAAAATTTTGGTGACGATGATAAAGGTCAGAGATAGAACGATAGTCGTCGATATGGTCAATATGGCAAGGTGAGATCTACGCCATCGATGCTACGTGCGTCGTCTTTGGTGATTTAAAGTGGGAAGGGAAAGTTTCATGAGAGAAGTTCCAACGATGTAGTGGCATAAATATTGACAAGAACCGTCTATTTGTGCTTAAAATAAGCATATCCTCCACCGTCAATCTTTGGAAGATCACACTTAGGCTATGAAAGAGGGTGAGGATGTCATGATGACGTGGTCTACCTACTTGGCAGTCCACATGTAAAAGTGGTAACAGATGTTGCTAGCAGATTGGTTAATGGGACTAATGTGGGTCCCATTGGGCAAGGAGGTTGAACCTTCATTTTAGTGGTGGCCATCAGATCTACTGGCCAATGGTTATGGACCATTGATTCCCGAGGCATCGTCGTCATAAGAAAGGGGATGGTGCGTTAAATGACATCTATAAAGTGTCGACGATGAAATAGTTTGAGACTGTTGACAACCATCGATCTCGTCAGGGATGCGACGAAGATACTTGGACCGTTGACAACCATCAATCTCATCGGGGATGCAACGAAGAGACTTGGACCATTGATCCATATGCACTGTCACTGGGCTTTAGGAATTAAACCTATAGACTGTTGGTTAGGATTATCGACGTTGGCAAAAAGGATAGGAAATCTGGACCGTCGGTCAGCACGGGGTGAAGTTTTAATCTTGACCATTCAACTGTCGTAGTTTCCCCTAATATATATAATCAATGTAAAGGAAGAGACGAGCATTAAATTGCAGGTAAGGTAAATCGTTGATTCAGCTAGGATCGTAGGATGGGTATCCCGAAGACCGTCGGATATGGGAAAGGGACGATAAGTTCCTCGTCGTAGGAGGAGTCAAAATGGGTAGTTGGTACTTCCCCGAAGTGAATTTTGACAACGATGATAGGCTTATGTGGACAGAATCTCCACAACAGTGACTTAGGGTAGGTGCTACATCGACGTCATGATGTTGCTACGCTGGAGGCCACGAGTGATGAAGTGCCATGTGGATGCTATGTGACAATGTGTTGGATGTTGATCTTATGAGTTTGAAAAACCATAGAAGGCCCAAACCTTTGATCTCAAACTTGGAAGTAAGCATGTTTGTAGTTGTTGGAAATATCTTGACAAGTCGAAAATGATGGTGCCCTTGAGGAGAGGCATAGAGATAGCAGAAGGAATAAGAAATGTTAATTCCCCACTCCTTAAAATGCTACTTAGGGGATTGGGTGTGTTACAATATCGCAGTCTAGTCCTTTTAGATTTTCAATTTCCTAAACTAGAGTTAACCTCCCAACGAACTAGGAGCCTAGTTGGCTTCCTAGCTCCAGGACACCTTTGGGTTTCCTGGTCCTCTATGCCCGAGGATTTAAGATAAAAAACAATAGTCCAATACACTATCCATGAATAAATAGACAAATAGTTTAATGAAATAGTTCATTTCTAATGAATTTCTAGATTTATTCTCCTTCTGAATTTGCCAACTACCACTCTTTATTTTCTTCCCCCTTTTATTATCGATCTCTCCACTGCCCTTTTTCTAATCCCTTCCTTTGTCCTCGGGAAATGCTAGTTTATTTTCTTATTCTATGGCTAAGAATTCTTATCATATGGAGGTAAAATATAATAAAAATTTAAAACAATCTGACTTATGCACATGCTAACCCAGTTAATGAATCTTACTTCCATTTAAGATTAGGTGACAAATAATTTATTTATAATTGTTTATTACTTCACACAAACCAAATTAAATGAATTCCTATCTTACCAATGATATTTTTATTTATATGATATAATTTCCAATTCACCAAATTATTTATTAATTAATCAATAATCTATTTTAGTAACTAACATGTTTATGAAACCCATATGAAACCATAATAATGTCGGTGCATTGGGTATGTAGGCATAGCTAGTGCACACATATCCCATGTGTGGACTATAATGACAAGCAATATTCCTAATGCATAGTTCTTAAATGTTCAAAAATGATTGTGCATAACAGTAAATTAAGTAAATCAATTGTTAAATATTTTTTATTAATGAAATCATAATAATTCAACATTAATCAATTATTATGTTTCTCGTATTTGAACTAAATAAGTGCTCTAAACATGGTAGGAACTAGGTAAGGACATAAGAATGGTGCATCCAATCCTCTGGCAAGATCCTCAATTAACACAAAACCAACCTTCCTTTTAAACACCTACTTCCATTTTCCATCTCCCATCCCTTCCTTTGCTACAATATGTTGAAGCAATTACTATATGGACCTAAATCCAAATGTAACCCACAAGAAAAAAACAACCACATTAACCTAACTTCCCCAATAGGAAACTAGTAATTGCCATCTGATCCATGTGGATATTGGTGGCCACCCACCTATTCCAACTGGATCCTCTTGTCAGTTTTTAGTTCAACACGTCCTTCTGTACTTCTTTGTAATTGTGGTTTCTACACTTCTGAGGTTGTTTGAAGCTCTACACATATTCTAGGTGGAGACTGGTAGCTTCCCACCTAATCCAATTGGCTTATTTTGGAAGTTTTCATGTCATCACATCTTTTCGTACTTCCAGGTTTGTTTTGGGGCCCTAAACAATTTTTTTTTGGCATGCCATAGTCAAACTATAGACGGAATCAAAGTTTGATGACATAATGCGTAGTTCTCGAAAATACCTTTCCAACGTGCTATCACACGCCTAAAACGGAGATCGAATGCAAAATTTACGACCACGGGAAGTTAATGTACTAACTTACCCAAACGGAGCCTACATGAATTTTGGTGTTTCATCTCCTAGGGTTAGATTTTTGGATGTCTATGGTTTTGGCATTCATGTTTATCATAAAAAGGCCTTCAGAGCCTCATTGTAATAATATTCTGACGAATGAGCATAGCCGTCACATCTCTTCTCAAAGATAAAGTTACCACCATTCTAGCGAGTCTCGCACTCTGTATTTTTACAGTCTCTTTACAATTATTTCATTAATAGAAATCAAGTATTGTTGTATTTCTCTGTTTTTTGGAAATTTTCATGATTATTTAATTGGAATATCTCTTCTTTCATTTCATCCTGAAAATAATCTGGATCAATGGTATCAGAGCATGCTTCTATTGTTCGTTTCTCAACGCATGTCCCCGACGAGGTCCAAGTATAACCAGTTGGGTCTCGAGCTTGTCTCTCTTGAGGACAATCACTCTCATATGCCCAAGAAACCCTCGATGGTAACAAAAAAGAAAAACGACAAAGCACAATATTCTATTAACTTGTTGTTTGAGAAAGCTCTTGCATGACAGAGGGATGAAATGATGGAGAATTTTTCACACATCCTTCAACACCCGTCAATAGCAACATGCTTATCTTCATCAAGCGACCATTTTGGAGGAACCACTCCCTTCAAGGTACAAGTTAATTTTTATATTCCCATATTTAAAGGTTAGATAGATGCAGATGCCCTAGAAAAATGGTTAAATCTATTAGAAGGTTATTTCTTTGTTCACAATTTTTTTGATAGGGAAAATATAACCTTCGCACTCCTAAAGGATCTCCCCCATGTCAAACATTGGTGGGAAACTTACTAGGAGCAAAGTTTCACAGAGAAATCTAGAATATATGGGGTCGAGCCCACTTGGGAATTTTTTGTGGATGTGGTCAAGGAACAGTACTACCCTATTGATAACTATGAAGACCAGTACAAGAGATGGACCACACTACGGCAAGAGAAGAGCCAAATAGTGTTGGAGTTCACAAATACTTTCCATACCTTGTGCACCAAGCTAGGTATCAAAGACTCTGAGTGACATCCGATTTTGAAATACCGTGGGGCTCTGCATAGGTACATCCAAACCAAAATGGATTTCCTAAATATCTCATCATTGGGATTTGCCTATCGATATGCTGTCAAAATTGAACAGAAATTTAGGCACCATAACAAATAGGAATTCAGGTCTGCAAATATGCAATAACCAAAGCATGGTAAAGACAACCCTAACCAACAACCTCTAGACAACCATTCCAAGGCACAGGACAAGAAGGATAAAGGAAAGATGAAGAATGACACTATGAAGTGGTGTGACTTCCACAAAATCCCCTGGAACAACACCGATGAATGTCACTCAAAATAGTCATTGGAGGACGAGGTCAAAGACATGGAGTTGAACCCTGATTCGGAATCCTATCCAGAAATCATTGAAAACAAACAGATCATCGACACCGACCCCACTTCTACTGTCGCAACCACAACAATTCAACCAGAAGAACCAATGGATCTTGAAGAGGGGGAGGGCCTCTTCCATTCATAGATGTGGGTGAAGGGGACCCCATTGCACTTCATTTTGATAACGATAGCTAGAAAAACCTCATCTCAGCTAAGGTCGTCAAACATTTGGGGTTGTCAAAAACACCACACCCGTAGCCATACAACATCGGGTGGCTTCACCAGGGACGATATCTTCGTCTCAGCGAGCAATACCCCTTGTCCTATGGCATCCAACCCTTCAAGGATGAGGTAGTGTGTGATGTTTCCCCTCTTGATGTCTATGATGTTGTTTTGGGCCAACCATATATGTGGAAATGTCATGCTATCTATGAGTCTAGACCCCGTAGTGTCATTATTACTCTGGTAGGTCACCTCTATAGGATAACAGAGATAGTTTCGACTATTGTTGCACCAAAATAGTGTCGCAAGGTAATCTCTCATACTGCAAAATTCATCCTCTTCATAGTATGTTCAAAGGATGCCCAGAAGAACACTACAACCATTGTAGCCTCAACACCTTATATCCATCACAAACAGATTGTCGAAGAGAAAGAAGATATTGTTTCTTCACCTACAATGGTTCCTACACCAGGTCCCATCAATCCCAGAGACAACAGGTTGGTGGAACAGATTCAACCACATCAACAACATGTTTATGAAAGTCTTCCACAGTCCAAGCAACACAACTTCTTCAACAAGGCACATAGCTCACCAAGATTCAAATTCAGAAAATGCTTTCCCCTCTTCCTTGGGCACTCAACACAGTGGAGACCATTGCTTCCTCAGAGGGGGGATGATCAAGGTGGATATTGGTGGCCACCCACCTATTCCAACTAGCTCCTCTTGTCAGTTTTTAGTTCAACGCGTCCTTTTTTAATTCTTTTTAACTGTGGTTTCTACACTTCTGGGACTGTCTAAAGACCTGCACATATTCTAGGTGGATATTGGTGGTCGTCCACGTAATCCAACTGGCTTATTTTGGAATTTTTCATGTCAGCACATCTTTTCGTAGTTCTAGGGTTGTTTTGGGGCCCTAAACAATGTTTGTTTGGTGTGCCATAGTCAAACTGTAGATGAAGTTAGATTTTGACAACATAATGTGTATGTCTCGAAAAGACCTTTCCAACGAGCTATCACGTGCCTAAAATGGAGATCGTTTGCAAAAGTTACGACCCCAAGAAGTTAATGTACTAACTTACCCAAACGGGGCCCACATGACTTTTGGCGTTTCATCTCCTAAGGTTAGGTTTTTTGATGTCTAGGGTTTTGGCATTCATGTTTATCATAAAAAAGGCCTCCAGAGCCTCATTGTAATCATCTTCTGGCGAATGAGCATAGTCGTCGCATCTCTTCTCAAAGATAAAGCTGCCACCATTCTAGCGAGTCTTGCACTCTTTGTTTTTACAGTCTCTTTACAATTGTTTCATTAATAGAAATCAAGTATTGTTGTATTTCTCTGTTTTCTAGCAATTTTCATGAGTATTTCATTGGAATATCTTTGCTTTTATTTCGTTCTGAAAACAATCTGAATCACCATCACATGTTTAGGGAGCATGGCTAACACAACCCTCCCACGACTCCAGGTTTTAGAGGATACATCGTGGGAAACATCTCCACCCCTCCCAATGAAACTAGGGATAACACCTTATTGTTGATAGTATGATTCAAAACTATTGTTGTTCTTAGCGCTACATCATTGAATAACTAGTCTAGGTAAGTGTGTTTCTAGTCAAGTAACCAAAGTTTTTAGAAGAATATATTTCTATTCTGAGTAATGATATTAGATATGAAGGTATCACTTAATATGAGTCTTTTTCCTATAAACTTGGTGGGTGAAGGAACCATCAAGAAAATAAAAGATGAGAACATCCAAAAAATCTTTTACAAAGTTTATCTCCAAAAAATTGAAGCAAGAAATTAAAATTAATAAAAACATTATATAATATTTCATTATCATTTTTTTAAATATATTAAATACAATTAACAATACTAAAATATCATGATAAGGTTACATAAATACGATCGAAAGAATGAATTTGTACATTTCAATAGCTCATATTGCCATTACTACTGGATATTTAAAAGGTTAATATTTAGTTATAATAAGGGATTTATCTTTGATATTAGTTAGGTGTACTTAAAGTGGTTGTGAGAAAAGTTATCATCCTTTCTTTGTTTTTGGTAAGTAGATTGTTGATGAGTTTTATATAACTTATTCATAGGTTTGTTTATATATATATATATATATATATATATATTATATGAAATATTTTATTATATATGATGATGAAGTATATTTTTATAGATTTTAATAGTTAAATAATTGTTTTTATGGGTCTATTGTTTCATAAATAAAGGTTTCATATATTAATTTGATGTTTAATTTATCTATAATTTTAAAAATTGATTATTAAATTTTAATAAAAAAATGATTATTTTGTATAAAATTGATTGTTATTATTATTATTATTGATTATTAAATTTTAATTAAAAAAATGGTTATTTTGTATTGTAATGTGTTGATTTTAGGATAAATAAATTGAATATAAAATTCTCAAATTTATTATAATTTTCATTTATTAACCCATTATAAATTTAATAATATTACTAACATTTTGAAAACAAAATTTAAGTATTGATATATTATTTAGTTCATTAAAAAAAATCATCGTCTATTTTAAGAAATAATAATTTTAATTTGTAAAAAATTTTATTTGACTTACAAACTCTATAAACTCCTTCCTTTTAAAATGTCATTTTCATAGAATTTACCCTTCTATAACATTTAAATATTATATAGGAAAGAAAAAGTAGTACTTGCAACAATTTTTATAATGAAAACTCACTTTACGAGGAAACAATTGCTATGAAGTTATTGGCAGTTGACGGCGTAAAGATCACGCGAGTGACAGATGAAATGGCGGGGCTGGTGTTGGAACACTCGCTTGAAGCTAACAGGTGCCGGAAACTTGTCCACCTGGCCGTTAACGTGGACAACCCTAATCGCCTCGGGATTCACCACCTTCGCCCGCCGGGCGCATGAGGCCATCGATCCCATAGTTCTTTTTCTTCCGTGGATTAAAAAAATCAGTTAGCCAACTGGATCTTGAGAATGGATAAGGGAGTAGAACGCGGCCGAGAGTCCGAGATTATGGAGGCACTGCCCAGGTTGAGAAAATGAAGGGCCGACGAAATGTTCGATGATCGCAGAATTTGGGGTTCAGCGGTTTCGTCACGTGGGTGCGGTTTTTATTAATGATGGGTGGAAAAAACAGGTTCCGGGAATGCTGAGTCAGCCGTGATGCTTGTTTGTCATCTCTCGAAGTATAATTATTACGTTTTTATTAGAGACACTATTCGACGTGGGGCGCTCCCATAAGAAATAGTGCTAACGTGGAAAACACTGGACCACATGACGTGCAACACCGAAGAGACCCTTGAAACACTTGGGAACTTAGGAAACACTTGAACAATTATACACCGAACCATCGTACGTATTGGTTTTCTTTTTATCAAAAGAACAACTTTCTTATTTTAGGTGGATGTGGAACACGTTTGAGATTTGGACGATGGCATCTTCTCAAGTTTTGGATTTTATGTGACTCATAAAATAATATATTTTGGATTCAATGAGTGATCAAGTGAAAATAGCAGCAAAGCTGCTGTCTTTTAATTTGATTTAGTAATTGTATATGGCGTAAAGTAGGGAAATTTTAGTTTTTATTAATGTGTCATGCTTATAAATATCAATCATATTCGAAACACTTAATGATTATTATTAGAAGTAGAGTTTTTAGAGCATTATGTTCTTTTAAAAGCTTAAATTAGGTATATCAAAAAACATTTGTAATAAATACCATGATAATAAATAAGAAATAAGAATGTAGTTCTTTTGTAATAAAAGAAAAGGTAAACACCAAGAACTCTCAGGAATCATCCCAATACCCATCCCAATATCCATATCTAGTGTCATCCCATTGTTAATCATGTCCCTAGATCCGTACTATTATTTTGAACATGACATAGAATTTATTGAATCTTAGCACATTTATCATATCATACAACTAGGAGGAATCTTTTGACAATGTTCCACCTAGTGGTGGACAGACATAACTTTTTGAGTAGTTAGTTCTAGATATATAGCACCTTCTAATCATGCTAGGCATTCTAGACACACATCATAGCCTCCTCATCTATATTCAAGTTATAGGTAGACACGAGGCTAGTGGAAAAAGAATAATTGACTACCAAAGAAGAAAATATCAAAACCATTAATTTTTGGTATCCACTTTAATTTTGGTCACATTGATCAATCTTATCATAGTAATCACCTTCTATCTCCATAATACTTATAATGCCTAAACTTTGCAATAAGAAATATAGTTTTAATATCTTTGATGATCAACTTCTCTAATTTTATTTTTAATGTACATAATTTTTACTACTATAAGAAATATAGTTTTAATATCTTTAATTATCAATTTCTCTAATTTTATTTTTAATGTGTATAACTTTTACTATTATAAGAAATATATTTTCAATATCTTTAATGATCACCTTCTCTAATTTTATTTTTAATATGCATAATTTTTACTACTATAATATAATATAATATAATATAATATGAACAAATTAAAATATATAATTAATAAAAACACAATATTAAATTAATAAAATATTACTATAAGAATTGAAAATATTAAATATAGACTTTGCTAAATTTTAAAATTTAATAAAAGTAAAATTAATATTTTTTATATTAAAAAGATTTAATATATATTTTATAAATAGAAATGATTTAAATAAATATTATTTTTTATTTTAATTATACAAATATATTTATATTATATGAGAAAACTTATATGATAAATAAAAAACTAAAAAACTAAGAGTACATTAATGTTCTTTATATTAAAAAGATTTAATATATATTTTATAAATCTAAATAATTTAAATAAATATTATTTTTTATTTTAATTATACAAATATTATTTTTTATTTTAATTATACAAATATACTATAAGAGAAAACTTATATCATAAATAAAAACCAATACCAGTGATATTAATGGCATACGGTTCAAATGTAGAACCTCATCATTTATTTTTCTTCTAAAGAAACTCCACTTAATATATTTGTTATATAAAATCAATATTTTTGTAAACTTTTAGACCTTCATTCAATGACTTTAATAATATATAATTTTAGTGTTGATAATGAATGGGCTCTGATTCTTTTTGGTACACAATGCTTAAAAAGATGTCATTTCATCTTTGAAAAATAAATGCGAAATGATATCAACGTAAATATGATATGATACACAAAAGATGGAAGACATGAATCTAAGAGCCATACACTGACAAACTTAATTCCCATGCATGGCATCGAACCCAAGGAACCCAAGCAGCTGCTCGTAAGACTTTAATGCAACAGCATAAGTGTAAAATTTAAGGGTTTTTTCTAATTTTTTAATTTTTTTTTTAAATGTGATGTCCAGGCAGGGGAATATAGTCACATCAACAGTTTTCACCAATGAAAAACACTAATGAAAAAAAAAATCAATTTCAAAAATTCAAATTTTTTTTTTTTTTTTTTCAAAAATATAATTTAATATTCAATTTTGGTAGAACATTATGAAAACTTTAAGAATTTAGATAAATTAAGTGCAGGTATAATAATTATTGTATTTAGAGTAATTAGGTGTATTTTGGATTTACCTAGTGACTCATATAAAATAAATACTTTATGAAGTAATATTTTTGAAAGTGAAATTGTAATAGATGAGGCTTAGTTGTATTTATGAATTGTAACATGTTTTGTAGGTTGGTGAGCCGAGCAATTATAAGCTGGTAGGTTTATGTGTTAGTAGGTCGGAGAGCCTAGGTGTTAAAGGCCATGAGCATGTTTTGTACATATAAATATTCATATCATTAATGTAAAAACATCGTTGCGTGTAGACCGATTACGATAAAAGAGAATGGGGGACTAAGCTCCACTAGGTTGGGTAAGGGAGAGGGGGGTGAGAGGTTGGAAAGAGGGGCTAATCCTAAAGGCTTAAGTCCAAGAGAATAATAATTTATTATTATTCCAAAAGTTGTGTCAAATGATATGTTTTTATCCTAAGTTCCGGGGGAAGGACAGGTGAGTTCCAAAGGGAAAGGAACGTGCTTCATGAGCGACAGGTGTCGACTCATTTACATGCAGACTTAAGGGGGGGATACTTGTTGTTGGGGGAGTCACGCAGGCACTCATGTACTGGCTCACGTACAGAAATGAAATCACTCATGCAAGGAGGTTCACGCACAGAGTTTTGGCTCTCATGCCCTCACCATCTTCAGTATGCTAGACCAGTCTTCCCCGTCTCTCCTCACGAAGTTCACTCACACGCTGAGCAATCATGCAGCCAACCATTTCTGCCATTGTTGAACCTATGACAATTTTTGACCTCTGTAACTTACTGAGCCATCCCTTGCCTTACCCGAATTAGATATTTTGGTTTGAAGAAGCGGGTTGTCAAGCCTGTTGTTGAAGAGGTAGGTTGTCATACCTATGAGCAACTCTCTCTCTAGGTGAGAGAGGTTGTTGTGGATTGAAGAAGAAGGTTTTCAAGCATGTGAGAAACTCTCTCCAAGTGAGAGAGTGTGCTGAGGAAGTGAGTTCTCGTGGAGGGAGTCCCATAGCTGCTACAGAGCTATGAGAATTCCGGTCTGGCCTGTTGCTGAAGCCCAAGGTAAGGGAGGTGGAGCAATCGATGGATTATGTGACAATGAAGGTGTATACTCCAGGGGTGGGACAGACATGTGGAGAATGAGAGTCTGTGAGCAATGGGCGTAAGTGTCTCCTGGGAGAGAATCCTTCCTCTTAAACTGTGTGACTTTCCTATTGACCTTGCCTATCCTAGGAATCCCTTACCCGGTGGAGCTTAGTTATAGCTCAGGGGTGACCCACTGCTGAGAATGATAAGCAGTGTGCTCTAAGGGTAGGAGGTTTATGGAAGGTCTGCACGCAGTTGGTGGTTTTACTCCAGTTAAAAAATAAGGATCATTTCTGTGCTTAATTATGTATGTTATGCATGTCTCTGATTCTTGAAATGTTATCATGTGTTCCGTTGCATGTAGGAATTACTGTCAATTCCATTTGAGTCTTTATGGTAGCAGTAACTCAGTGTTATTTGTTTTAAAATTCATTAGAAATGCATGTTATATATATGTGTGTGTGTGTGTGTGTGTGTGTGTGTGTGTGTGTGTGTGTGTGTGTTCTGTAGTGGCGTTGCTCGGCCTGTTGGTGGTTGGGGACGTTACAAATTGGTATCAAAGCTAGTTTGTAGAAGACAAGGTATTTGGGTAGCATTTCCCGACATGGGTATTGATGATTGGGGACATTACAAATTGGTATCAAAGCTAGTTTGTAGAAGACAAGGTATTTGGATAGCGTTGCCCGACATGGGTGTTGATGGTCGGGGACATTACAAATTGGTATCAGAGCTAGTTTATAGAAGATAAGGTATTTGGGTAGCGTTGCTCGACAGGGGTGTTGATGGTCAGGGATGCTACAAATTGGTATCAGAACCAAGGTTTCAACATTGAGCTTGGATGGGCCATGTTAGTGGAAGTTGAAGAAAAAGTTTTGGAAAACAATTGTTGTCGAAATGGACAAAATTCAATTTCAGAACCAAGGTTTCATATGGAAGTTGTGTTAAGAGGAACCAACTTCGAACCTCAGAACATTCCTGAGTGCCAAGAGGTTACCTTGGGTGTGTTATAAAGATCAACAGGTGTAGCGATATTATAAAACCATGACAGACATGGTATCGGGCCACAGAGTAATGTTGGTCGTGGGATTTGTTCGGGAAAAAGGGAATCCTTCACGACCATCATATCTGGAGGAAGTGCAGGAGGGTTAACCTGGAAGCCCTTTGGACTTTGCGACTTCGGTGAAGTTAGGTGAAAAAATAAGAGGAGGGTCGAAGCTCAAAGCTCCGAAGTCCTGGAGGAGATCTACATCGTAGATCTGGTGAGAAGCCTTACCGTTAGATCAAGTAAAAGAGCAGACGTGGCGGGGCAGGATGACGTTGCTAGTGGTGATGTGGACCTTCCTAGACATGCCACGTGTCACCACCTGAGTTGGTGATAGTTGTACTATGTGGACCCGGAGGGTAAAGAAGTCCGGAAATTCAGAATTCAGGAGACTGGAAGGAAGCAGGCGTAAAAAATTTCGAAGCCTGAAATTATGGAGTAACGTGGCGTGATGATCTCATTGGGAATGACATGGATACATGGCATGTATGCCACGTGTCAGTGGGTTTTAGACCAGCCAAAGATTGAAATGTCATTTGGAACGTGACATGTGTCACTTGTCTAAGTGGGCCACATGTCTGTTTCTAATGTTTCGCCACAAGAACCTCCTCTCGAGTATGGGTGGTGGGTCCCTGATGGTCCCGTTGAATGTGTGGCGCCAGTTGTGAAGTCCAGAGACTTGACACTACATGAGAATGGTTCATAAGGGAATGAAAGGAAGAACTTTCAAAAGTTTCATAACACTGAGGTGACGAGACGTAATGATGTCACAAAGTTGACATGGAAGTGTTCAGAGATTAATGGTTCGGGAGAAGTGGGGTGTGTTGATGCACAAACTCCTGAAGCCCGAAGTACCGAAACTCTGAAGTCCCGGAGCTCAGATGCCTGAAGTTCCACAGTGGGTGTCAACCGTTAGATTCTGGGTAGTCATGGACTATTGATCCACCCTACTTCGTGAGTTCGTTAATCGAGAACTTCGAGAGATTATTGAGATGTGCTTTGAAAACTTCTGAAGTTGGAGGCTCGAGGTCCCGAGTAAGTGCCTATCGATCTAGAGCTTGGCCACAACCTGTGGTCGCGTGGTTTGGGAGCTAAGAGAAAGGGGCTAGTGCCTGAAAATTGTTGTAGGAAAGAGAAGAACTCAAAAAGAAAAGATCTATGGGGATTCTTGATTGATCGAGAATCGCAGAGAATGAAATCTGAAAGTTTTCTTGAATCAGATTGGTTTATGAATACTGTGGAATTTGTTAAGGACTGATGGTCTGAAAAATTTCGATTGACTGCACATTGTGTTTGCAGAGTTGATGATTGTCAGAACCGAATCGAATTGTTGCTTAGTGCAAAGAAATGGAGGAGGCACGAAATGCTTCCACTTTATAGAATGAAGCTAGAGGAATGGATGTCCATTTGGGAGTTGAAGGATCAAACTCCAATGGGCATGGAGAAGAGATAGATAAGGAGGGAAACGTGATGAAAATCATTGAAGATTGCAGAAAGATGTCGAGACTCATCGAGCAGATAAAAAAAAGCTCATTAACGTTGGGCATCAACAGGGAGAATTCAACATAAAGTTGATACAGAGCCTGGAAAGGATAGAAAGAAAATTGGATAAGGAGAGTGACTCTAGTAAATCAGGAAGTCACAAGTATCCTGATGAGAAGAGGAAATCAAGGAGTGTTGGCAGACACCATCATCACTCCCAAGGACACTCCAAGAGGAGGGCACACAGTAGGTCAATCCCATCTCCTACCAGAAATCTCAGGAGATCTGTAGTGGATTAATTGAAGGGTGAAATGAACAAGATTAAGCCTCCTACATTTGATGGAGAGCACAAGAGGAGGAAGATGCCGAGACATGGTTGCCTGGCATGAGGAAATATTTTCAACTGCATAATTACTCCTCTCATGTTGAAGGGAGAATTCAAATGTAACAACTAAAAGGAAAGGCATCCATGTGGTGGGATCAACTTGTGTAGGTGCAACACATTAAAGAGAAAAATGTTACTTGGAAGGAATTCAATAATTATTTCGAAAAGAAATACTTGACTAAGAGATGCTATGACAAAAATATGAAAGAGTTCTTTGAACTCAAGCTGGCAAGCATGACCATTGATGAATATGAACGAAATTTTTTAGAATTGTTGAAGTATGTCCCTTTCATCAAAGATGAGACTGTCAAAATTCAAAGGTATCTGAGTGGACTACCATCTCCCATCAGTGACAACATCCAGTATGATGATCCTAAAACTATGGAAGAAACTATAAGGAGAGAAAAATGCTTATATGAGTAGGAAAGAGAAAATCTCACTTTTCGGAAGTCTTGTGATGACAAGAAGATGTTCAAGAAAGAACAGAGGCAGAAGGGAAACAAACCTCCCTTTTTCAGAAACATTCCTCAAGCAAAGCCATATTTTAGAGAGTAGAGAATGGTTGAAGTAGGTGGGCAAATGCCAAGACAACCACCTATGGAATGTTGGGGTTGTAAAGGAAATCATAGGTATAGAGATTGCCCCCATAGAAGTGACAAAGTGAGAGTTGTCCACAATGTTCAACGAGAAGAAATAGTGGAAGACATGGACAGTATAATACCAAAGATCTATGCATCCCTGGACAACAAGAAAGCAGAATATCAGTCACATATGACTGAAGTGGAAGGTATGATCAACAACCAAACCATTACTATTTTAATTGATTCGGGGGCTAGTCATAGTTATATAGATCCTATAATGGTGGAAAGTTTGCATTTGCCAAGAAACAAGCATGGAAAATCTTGGTTAGTGCAATTGGCTACAAGAACCAAAAGAAAATTTATTGAGTTGGTTAAGTCCTGTCCAGTGGACATGAACGGGCTGAGCACAAGGGCTGAATTGAACATCTTACCTTTAGGTTCCTATGGCTGTCTAATTGGGATGGATTGGTTGGACTAGCACCATGCCATCTTAGACTCTCGTAACAAGGTTGTTGGGATGAATTTACTTGCCTGGATGAGGAAGGAAATCGGAGAACAGTTCAAGGAATTCCTAGAGCAGTTGCTATCAGAGAAATCTCAGCAATGCAACTAAAGAAGTGCTACAAGAAAGGCTACCAAATATTTGCAGCTCATATGGAAGAAGCACCTAAGGATAAGGTGTCAAATATTGAATACCATGAAGTATTAAAGGATTTTGAAGATGTATTCCAGAAGGTACCCGATCAAACCCTGAAGAGAGATATTGATTTCTCTATAAACCTGATGCCTGGAGTAGCTCTAGTGTCAAAAACTCCTTACAAAATGAGTACAATCGAGTTGAAAGAATTGCAATTGCAGCTTGAAGAACTTCTGAAGAAGGGGTATATACGCCCAAGTGTGTCACCTTGAGGTGCCCCGGTCCTGTTCGTGAAGAAGAAATATGGGACAAAGTGACTATTAAGAAGAAGTATACTTTGCCAAGGATTGATGATCTCTTTGATCAGTTGAAGGATGCCAAGATATTTTCAAAAATAGATCTCGAGTCAGGGTACCACCAGGTAAGGATTAAGGATGAAGATAGTATCAAGATCGCCTTCAGAACAAGGTATGGTCATTATGAATTCATAGTGGTTCCATTTGGGTTATCAAATGCACCCGTTGTTTTCATTTGCTTAATGAATGGCGTATTCATAGAATACCTAGACAAGTTTGTCATAGTTGGATGGCATCCTGGTGTATTCTAAGTCAGAAGAAGGGCATGGACATCATCTGAGGATGGTGTTGCAAGTGCTAAGAGAGAACCAATTGTATGCCAAATTGAGCAAGTGCTCATTCTATCAAAAGCAGATCCATTATTTGTGACATATCATTTCAAAAGATGGGATAGTCATGGATCCTGATAAGATAGAAGCCATTAGAGAATGGTTAGCGCCGAAGAATGTGACAGAAGTTAAATCCTTTATGTGTCTAGATGGCTATTATAGAAGGTTCATTGTAGGGTTCTCAAGGATAGCTCACCCCATAACTTCCTTGCAAAGGAAGGAGAAGAAATTTCAATGGACAGAAGAATGTGAGAGAAGCTTCCAGCAATTGAAACAATTGTTAACCAGTGCTCCAATCCTGAGGATTGCAGATCCGAATGAATATTTTGCAGTGTATACAGATGCATGCAAAGAAGGACTAGGGGGAGTCCTCAACCATAATGGGTTTGTAATATGTTATGAGTCCAAAAAATTGAAAGAGCATGAAAAGAACTATGCAACTCATGATTGGGAGTTGGTGGTCATTGTACATGCTCTAAAGAAATGGAGACATTACCTCATGGGAAAGAGTTTTGAATTGAGGAAAGACCATAATGGTCTGAAGTATTTGTTTGATCAACCAACCTTAAATGCTAGGCAGAGTAGATGGTTGGAATTCCTTTGTGAGTATGAATTTGATATCAAGCATATCAAAGCAAAGGAGAACAAAGTGTCCGATGCACTTAGCAAAAGAGTGCATGAACTACATGCTACGACCATTAGCATGTATCAAAGTGATATTAAAGGCAGAATTTCAGAAGCTGCAAATGCAGATTTGCAGTACATGGAATTGGTGAAAAAGCTACAACAAGGTAAGATGCTACAGAAAGTGGAAGATTATAAATTGGAAGCTGATGGAACACTCATGTACAAAAATAGAATTTATGTACCTAATTTCCAAGAATTGAGAATTATGATCTTGAAGGAAATGCATAATGTGCCTTAAGTTGGGCACCTTGGATATCAGAAAACAGTGGTAGCAGTCAAGAGACATTACTTTTGGCCAGGTATGAAGAGGAAAATTGCAGAATACACCGCCAGATGTATGGAGTGTTAGAAGGTCAAGGATGAACATAGGCACTCAGCTGGGTTGCTACAACCATTTCCCATTCCAGAGTGGAAGTGGGAAGTGGTGACAATGGATTTCATCACAGGATTACCTAGAACAAATAAACAACATGATTCCATCATGGTGGTGGTGGATAAGCTTACGAAAGATATCCATTTTATTCCATTGAAGACCACTCACAAGGCAACTAATGTTCTCGATATCTATATGACGAAAGTAGCATGATTGCACGGTATTCCCAAGACAATTGTGTCTGACAGAGACCCGAAATTACCTCAAAGTTTTGGAAGGGGTTATTCAAAGGGTTCGGAACGAACCTGAACTTCAACACAACCTATCATCCTGAGTCTGATGGGAAAATAGAAAGAGTGAACCAAGTGATAGAGGACATGCTAAGGATGTACATGATGGACAAACCATCTAAATGGGAATACTACCTACACTTGGTAGAATTTGCCTACAACAATGGGTATCAAGAATCACTGAAGATGAGTCTGTTTGAAGCACTTTATGGCAGAAAGTGCAACACACCAATAAGATAGGACAATACAACTGATAGGGCAGTAATTGGGCCAGAGTTGCTCTAGGAAATGGAAGAGAAAATGCTGAAGATTAAGAAGAATTTAAAGGATGCCCAAGACAGGAAGAAAAGTTATGTTGATAAGAACAGAACCCAAAGAGAGTTTAAAGTGGGTGATCATGTTTTCTAGAAGGTGAAAGCCAACAGAAGTTCCCTGAAGCTGGGAAAATGTTCCAAGTTGGCAGCCAGATATTATGGGCCATTTGAAATCCTATAAAGGATTGGACCAGTTGCATATATGCTTGCATTACCTGCATCCATGACTGTACATAATGTGTTTCATGTTTCATTACTTAAGAAATATATACATGATGTTAATCATTTTATTGATTGGAATGTGATTCAGGTGGAGCAAGAAGGCGTCTTGCAAGTGCATCTGGTGCGCATATTGGACCAAAAGAGAAAACAACTCCAAAATCGAGCCATAGGGATTGAAAAGGTCCAATGGACCTGGTACGGTCCTGAAGATGCGACATGGGAGCATGAGGATGCTATGCGGGCAGAATACCTGCATCTTTTTTAAGATTTTGAAAATCTTGTTGATGCTGTGTAAATAAGTTGCATTGAGGACAGTGCAAAAATAAGGAGAGGGGATTGTAATACCCCAGGTATGAGCCCCAGTTGTATTTATGAATTGTAACATGTTTTGTAGGATGGTGAGCCGAACAATTATAAGTTGGTAGGCTTATGTGTTACTAGGCCGGAGAGTCTAGGTGTTAAAGGCCAACAACTTGTTTTGTACATGTAAATATTCATATCATTAATGTAAAAACATCATTGCATGTAGACCGACCACCATAAAAGAGAATGGGGGACTAAGATCAACTAGGTTGGGTAAGGGAGAGGGGGTTGAGAGGTTGGAAAGAGGGGCTAAGCCTAAAGGCTTAAGTCCAAGAGAATAATAATTTATTATTATTCCAAAAGTTGTGTAAAAGGATATGTTTTTATCCTAAGTTCCCGACGAAGGACAGGTGAGTTCCAAAGGGAAAGGAATGTGCTTCATGAGCGACAGGTGTCAACTCAAGCACATGCATACTTAAGAGAGAAATTCTTGTTGTTGGGGGACTCACACAGGCACTCACGGATTGGCTCACGCACATAGAGGAACTCACTCACGTAGGAAGGTTCACACACATAGTTTTGTCTCTCACACCCTCACCATATTCGCTATGCTAGACCAGTCTTCCTTGTCTCTCCTCACGAAGTTCAATCATGCATTGAGCAAGCATGCGGCCAACCATTTCCTCTATTGTTGAACATGTGACCATTTTTCACCTCTGTAACTTACCGAGCCTTCCCTTGCCTTACCTGAATTAGCTATTGTGGTTTGAAGAAGCGGGTTGTCACGCCCGTGGTTGAAGAGGTAGGTTGTCAGGCCTATGAGCAACTCTCTCTCCAGGTGAGAGAGGTTGTTGTGGATTGAAGAAGCGAGTTGTCAGGCCTATGAGGAACTCTCTCCAGGTGAGAGAGTGTGCTGAGGAAGTGAGTTCTCCTGGAGGGATTCTTGTAGCTACTACAGAGATCTGAGAATTCCAGTCCAGCCTGTTGCTGAAGCCCAAGGTAAGGGAGGTGGAGCAGCCGATGGGCTGTGTGACAGTGAAGGTGTATACTCCTGGGGTGGGACATGCATGTGGGAAATGAGAGTCTGTGAGAAGTGGGCATAAGTGGCTCCTGGGAGAGAATCCTTCCTCTTAAACTGTGTGACTTTCCTATTAACCTTGCCTAACCTAGGAATCCCTTGCCCGATGCAGTTTAGTCTCAGCTCAGGGGTGACCCACTACTGAGAATGATGAGCAGTGTGGTCTAAGGCTGGGAGGTTCATGGAAGGTCTACACACAATTGGTGGTTTTACTCCAGTTAAAAGATAAGTATCATTTATGTTCTTAATTATGTATGTTATGCATGTCTGTGATTCTTGAAATGTTATCATGTGTTCCCTTGCATGTAGAAATTACTGTCAATTCCATTTGAGTCTGTATGGTAGCAGTAACTCTGTGTTATTTGTTTTAAAATTCATTAGAAATGCATGTTATGTATGTATGTATGTATGTTCCGCAATGGCATTGGACGATCTGTTGGTGGTCGGGGGCGTTACAAATTGGTATCAGAGCTAGTTTGTAGAAGACAAGGTATTTGGGTAGCATTTCCCAGCAGGGGTGTTGATGGCCAGGGACGTTACAGAAATTAAGTAATTAAGTGAAAAGTTGTTTTAAGTGACTTTGAGTTTATAAAGTCACTTTACTTTATTAAAAGGGTAAAAGGGTTGGCAAAAGGGTGAATGAGGAAATAAAAGAGGAATTAGGGTGCGTTATCTCATTATGCATTGTTATTTTATACAAACGAATTAGAGAGAGCTCTTGTATATTTGGCTCTTGGGAAAAAAAACCCTAGAGAAGAAGATTGGTTTTGGTGGTGAGACCATCCACCCTAGCTGATCATGGAGAAAAGATCACTCATATCTTTTCATTGTGCTTCATTGTGGCCAAGATTTCATCATTTGGTAGTTGAGTTTTCTTTCATAGAGGTTGATTTGGCTTGAGGAGGGTGAGTTGAGTTTGTGGTTTCTTTTTCTTTTGTTAGTGGGCCAAGTTACATTAGAGAGGGGTTGTCTTTCTTCTGCTAGGCCGAAATATCTTGCAGCTAGGTTGTAGCCATTTGTGGAAGGGCCGATTTCTTCTTTGTTGGTCGATTTTTGTGTGTGGAGGGCACTATCTCTTAGAGGGGCGAAGATCTAGAGAGTAGGGTTCATATTCCTTAATAAGGAGACCGTACTTTTTTGCATGGGGTGAGATTGTTCATCCTTGCTAGAGTCGCCAATCTTCTGAGGAAGCTGAGTTTCCTAGTTGTGGAAGCTGATTCCCTTTGTTGAGGAGAGATGTCATTTATGTGGGTCGATTTTTGCAATGTGGGGAGCCATTCCCTTTTAGGAGAAGACTATATGATGCTCAAATAATGCCTAGCTTGTAACAATTTAGAGAAATGATAAAACTTAAATCGATTTAAGGGTATTCATCCATTGTTATTGGTTTTTTGTGAGTTATTTCTGTTTGCAATTTGTTGTTATAGTATTATATGCAATGTGAAAACACCTCTTGGCATCCAACCCTCATTATCCACTTAAAACACAATTAAAATAACCACCAACAAACATCACAAACGAAAAATACCATTCAAAGATATTTTACAGTGAAAATTGGACATGAAGACAAATTCTTGATGAAAGGTCTAACCCAGAAAACCATTAAAATACTACAACAATAGCAGAAATTTCATTACAACCGTATGGGGGGAATACTACATGCTTCCACCAAATAGATGTTTTTCTATTCAAATAAAATATAGCCACTCTATCCTTCATATTCCAAGAAGGATCATGAACTTGGAAGTATTTTCACATCCCAAGAACCTAAGCCTCAACTTCTTGTCTATATTTGATCTCACCATCCAAAGGTAGGTGGTTTTATTTTTCTGAATTATCCCTACAAATAATCTTTGGAATGCCTCTTCTTCCTATGCCTATGAGAAGAATACTTTGAACTATTAGTGATTGAACCTTCAAAGGTTGTTGTCTCCTTATCAAAGGATTCATACGGTGTATATGTCCCACCATTGGAGATCTAACCTTTGGTACTTTGAAATATTTTTCTCAAATGACTCTTACCAACATTGCTTAAAACATTTCCTTGATGCATTTGTCTCTAAATTTTTGTCAAATTTCACAATAGGGTATCTTATAATTTATTCTCTTCCTCCTAAGCTTTGATTATGTTTTCATTATCTACCCTACAACTTTGAATTTCTACTCTCAAAAATTTCATGGTTTTCTCCATGTTTGGAGTGGTTTCAAAATTTTTCCTTCCATTAGACTTCGTCTCCATTTCTTTCCCTTGCATATTTTTACTTATGATATTTGCTTCAAATCCTCAAAGATTGTGTATATCTTTCGTGTCAACAATTGCTCAATTCCACATGACTAGTTTTCTTATTGTACAATAGTTACTGTGTAGAAAGACAATTTGTTAGCTTTAACGACAATAACTTACCATTCTGACACCCCATAATTCTTGTTAATGTTTTCATGCTATTATTTATGTATTTGAGCCCATACTACGCCAATGTTGTAACCAAGCATTCTAATACTAATTTGTAATATATATCCTATACTAAATCATCAAAATAAAATTTATTAGTCTAATTTTTAAGTCAAATTGTATGTATAATCAAATTTTAACTAAAACTCTACTGCTAAGACAATGTGGACCCGTAATCCCTCAAATCAAACCATTTGAATGCTTCAACCTTAAAATGGTTTGAACTTGTTTGCTAGTTATGTGAAATGATAATATCAAAACTTGAAATGGCTTGAACTTGTTTGCTAGTTATGTGAAATGATAATAAGAAAAGATTATTGGAATCCTTACTTCAATAACTCAATAACTCAACTCCTAGGAATGCTAGTTTTGATCTTTGTTATTTTAAAAGCTTTTCCTTACTTGTGTTTAGATTAGATTAGTTGGTGAAGTATCAATCGCTCTATCCCAAGAGTTTTCCAAATCAGATACAAATACTTGTTCAAATATTTAGTAGCCAAATTTCCAATGTCCATTCTTCGTAATTAATATTGGGAATATGAAACTTGCGTTCATTAAAGCAATGTGTTTTGAGAGGATATTTTTTTTCTTAAATCTATTTAAGAATTATAAAATGCAATCCCCTTATAGGCATAAGTTCTTAAAATTCTATCTTATCCAAACATTTTAGGAATGCAAAATCATGGCTTTACTAGGCACAAATTTTGATTGGAATGTCCCTTAAATAGAACGACTCGTGGAAGGCAAAAATTGGCATATTTTCAAAGTTGAATTTTACCTTTTCAAAAAAAAATTGGGAGCGAAATTGTGGCTTTTTTTCAAGGCACAATTTTGAAGTAACGTATTCTCCTAGTAGAACATTTTTAGGAGTGGAAAATAAATTATAGTTTGTTGAACACAAATGCAAGTCATTATTAGTGATGGTAAACCATAGAATTTGTGTTAGTGGAGCTATTTTATGGATTTTTTTATGAAAAACATAGTTTCTACTTGAGATTCATGGTTTTAAAATTTTAACACCAATCACACTATAAACATAAACATCGAATGGGTGATTATAATTTTTTCAAGCTAATAATTTATTATTTCCCTTTTGCAATTTTGTCATAGATTTTAAAATTTTAAACCCTTTTTAATGACAAAATGAATATTTAAATCATACATTTGTCAACTCAGTTACAATGAAAACCAATAGATTTAAAACCCTTCTTAATGATAAAATGAATATCTAAATCATACATTTGTTAGCTCAGTTACAATGAAAATCAAGATATTTATACTCTTGAGTTTTACTCATGAGATTTATCGATAGTTTGTAGGGAACCATCGGTTATCCAACAATCATTCAATCTATGAATTTTACTATAATTCATATTTACATAGCAACACTAATTTTACTATTTTTAATAAGAACTCCATCCCCATTATGAGTGAGAAAACTTATATTAATCATCATGACATATAAAGAATTTTTAATACATTTATTCATAAGCAACACAACTTTATAATAAAATATGACAAGAAATCATATCAATAAGTAGATCCAATGTGAGCAATTTCCCACCTAATCATAGATAGTCATCTACGGATGCCACCCCCTAGCCAAGTTATGAGATCACCAGGGAAAAGGGAAATAATTTCATGATTTCCAAGTCACACATTCCATCCCAAATGTTTCCAATATCAACCAAAAAATTTAAAAATTCATTGCAAAGTTCTATAACTAAGCTTCCAAAACTAATCTTCTAATCAACAGGTAGTTATGTCACTTCCTCTACTAACCCATACAACAAAAGAAGATACCCCTTTCTTTGTGCCACAATTCCTTAGGAATCGTCTTTTTTTCAATGCTCTTCATTATGTGCAGTAGGAGCCAAAATTACTCTCTACTTTCAAATTCAATCTTAGCAAAATTTGGTTCTTGGATATTTAATGATCAACAATTTATAGGGATAATGGAGATGATTCTCTACTCAACCTAGTCTCTCTTGCTACACTATAGTCTCCTCCACAATAACTCTATTTTTTTTTCTTTATTTTTACCATTGTTCACAAGTTCTAATCATTGGTTTTCATGGATAATATTCTTCTATCCTAGAGAGAGTGCATAGCTCCTAGAAAAAAAAAAACCTTTCCTTACAAATAACCTCCTTTCTCTACGGTTGATGAGAGGGAAAAAGAGTCATATTCAAACTCTTCATGGATGCATAAAAATAAGAGGTAGTTAGAATTCCCCCAAAAGATAGAGTCTTTCCACTCCTCACTCTCATCCCACTGTCATGTTTCCATTAAACTGAGAGCTACAAGCTTCAACAACATTAAGAGAGTGAGGTTGGGAATAAGGGTCATGGTAAACATAAATTACAAGATTAAAATACATATGTGGTTAGCATTGATAATCATCCCTTTGGACCCCCTCATTTCTTCCCCTCTAGTGTGCTCATAGCCCCTTGGTTTATCTTTCTCAGTCATCCTTCGACCTTTTATTAATCTTCAAAGTAATAATTACAAGTTTTCAAAATTACCATAAAAAATCTACCTCGTGGTATATAGGATTCATAGTAATGAAAAGTTCAAAACATTCAAAGGTTGAAAATGGGAT
>ML809451.1:77051-94275 GCA_009831015.1 Picea engelmannii | reverse complement strand
TATTTACCAAGCACATCTAAGGTTCAAGAAGTGGATTGTACACTTTAGATGACACACTTTACACTAAAGAGGTCATTCTTTGCATACTCAAGGACAATCTAATCTTAGCTCAAAACATAACGAAGCAATGTGCTAACTAGTATTGCTCTTAGCACTCTTCTCCGTAAGGGGATCAAGTTTTTCTTTGTCTTCAACCTTATAAGAAGACATCTCTCAAAGACAAAGGCCACAATAAGCTAGTAGTAAAGCTCTATGGAACTTATCAAATCCTGTAGTACATTGGACAAGTTGCCTACAAATGATCTCTTCCAACCCACTCAAGCTCCATCGAGTGTTTCATATGTCCTATTTGAAGCAAGTAATGGGGCCAAACTCTCAAGTTCATATTAGTCTTCAAGAACTTGATAAAAAGAATCCATTCAGCTCTAGCAGGAGCACTTCTAACCACTAGAGAGCACCGACTATGCCAATACATTGTCCTAGAAGTCCCAATCTAATTAAATTATATGTAACCAAAAGATGTCATGTGCGAACCATCAAGAATTTGATAAAAGGTTCCACACCTCCAACCTTGAGGACAATGCTACTTTTGGCATGTTATGATACTACACTAACCTCCCTACTTTAGAGTACTTAGGCATTAATCAATCAAATCATAAGGTCATTTTCTTTGAATATGGTTTATTAGATAGTCATTGGGCAGTTACTTAATGTACAAGGATCCTAGTTATGAAATAAGACTCACTAGATAGTTGGTAATCATTTAATGTTTTATAAAGGTTGTCATTGTCATTGTATTGGAGTTGTGCTTATACTAGGCTGCCCAGTAGAAGAAGCCGGTAAACATTGTTTTCTCTTTATTTTCTTTTCAACACTGTAATTTCTCTTACTTTTCAACACTGTAATTTCTCTTAATCTTGTTCATACTTTGTCACTTTTACAAATTATATATATTTTAAAAATAAATATTTATTACAAATAAACATCCTTTACTATAAATAAAATAAAATTCAAAATATATATATACACATAAAAACAGATATACACACATGAAAGTGAAAATGTATATATACACATATTCTTTTCACACACAATTTATTTTTATTATTATTACTATTATATACATCCTAATTATTTAGGAAGGATTTTTAACTTTGTTTCAACGATAAACATTTGCAAAGCTCCCTCGAAAATGTATATACACAAATAGATATAACATCGTTGTACGTCTATGATGTATATTCTAATGTATACACCTGTTGAAAGCTGCTGTATGAAGTGCATAATGCTTGCCCCGCTTTTACATCATATTTCGTCCATACAGGTTACATATCCACTCTGTCAAAGTTATTGAAAACCCATTTCCAAACTTAGCAGACGCTGCAATGGGAAAAGGAAATCATCTTGAATTTAGTACTAAACGTGGAGATTGGGAGGATTCACCGACTATTTGTTGCAGTATATCGAACCCAAAACAGAAAAAAAATAAAAATTAAATCGTAGAGACGCTGAGAGATGGGTTCAATAAGCGACGCCGGTCTCCTGGATGGTGTGCAGACCTGCTTTTGGAACTCTACTGCTCCCTAAATGTCATCTTTCACCTCCGGATCATTGCAACTCCGCACCTCGGCTGGCAGGTCGGACGTCGAATCCACGCTCCTCCGCCGCTGCGCCGCCCTGGATGCCTCTTTTCTGGCGGCGGCGTATAGCCTCGCCGCCAAGGCCACCAAATTCTCTGCCGACTGGAGGGCCAAGAGCGGCAGGAGAAAGTAGAGCTCACCCGGCTGGAGCTCCTCCTCGGGCTGCAACGGCGGGCAGTTGGCTCCGTACAGATCACGCGAGTTACAGATGAAATGGCGGGGGTAGTTTTGCAGCAGTCGCTTAGCGCTAACAGGCGCAGGGAATTCGTCCACCTGGCCGTCAAGGTAGACGACCCTCATAACGTCCGGACTCACCACCTCCGTCCACCTGGCGCACGAGGCCATCGATCCCATAATTCTTCAGTGAAAAACGCAATCGCCGAGGTGAATGCAGGGTTACAAGAATCGAAGACGGGACAATGGGAGGCCAGGCGCGTGACAATGCACAAAGGTCGTAGAACTCGCGCAGAAGTTCGAGATTATGGAGCTGCCGAATGAAGGGCGTCGAAATGTTGGGCGGTTCCAGAATTTAGAGATCGGGGTTTCGTCCCGAGCGTGCGGGTTTTCATTAATGATATCCGGAAAAAACAGGATAGGAGAATCTGACGCAGCCGCGATGCTTTACGTCGAGAACACGAAACACTGTTACTGTGGAAGACACAGGCAGGGATAGCTCCCCCTTATTTGACAGAAGTTGCCTCCTAATTGGCCCTTTATTCAACTGGAATTATTGAACTTTATGAGACGTCAAATTTGGTGGAAATTTAATGATGTAACAGTATTTGTCGGCGGTTTTCGTCCATTTCTGACATCTGTAGCTCGCTATTAATTGACAGAAATTGCCTACTAATCGGTCCTTTACCCAAATTTGGTGGACATTTAATAATCGGTCCTTTACCCAAATTTGGTGGACATTTAATGATGCAACATCGATTTTCTGGAGGTTTTGGTCCATTTCTATCTGAAAAATAAGTGGAAGGGGTGAAACTTTTAGTACCTCGGTCCGAAAAATGGCCTACATTCTAGAATTTTTAATTTTTTAATTTCTAAGTACATTAAATTGTTTGCGAGTTATGTATTTTTTTTTTATTTTTTATTTTAATTTGAAATTACATTAAATTGTTTTTCATGAGTTACTTATTTGGAGTGGGTTAATTTTGGAGCAATCTTTTCTTTCAAGTTATTTTTTCGGTATGTTTAGTTTTAAATTTCTGGTTAATTTAGAAGTTTGATCGATTTTTTGAGCATATGGGTTGATTTAAAATAGGACAAAACCTCTGGTAAAGGTTTTGAAATACATAAAACTTTGATCCAAGCCAAACTCAAACAATCCCTGAAAATCAATCTAACCGGATTTAAGAACATTTTTTACCTCAAAAAAGGGTAGATTGCTCCCTAATTAGCTTACTCCGTTTTAATATATACTTACCTTATACTCTTACATTTAAATTTATAATTTTAAAATAAAAATACATATTTTTGACATTAAATCTATTCAAACTATATGACATATTTTATTAAACAAAAATAATTAAATCGCAGTCAAACTATACTCGATATTTTTATGATTTTTAAATAAAAATACATATTTTTAACATTACATCTATTCAGACTATATTCGACATTTTATTAAAAAATTAATTAAATTGCAGTCAAACTATACTCGATATTTTATTTTAAAAAATAAGGATTGAATTAAATTTGTGACTTGATTTCGTATCACTCCTCAATAATTAAGGATATATATAATTTCAAGAATTTAATAACTAACATACCTTCTAAGCGGGCAAATGGAAATGCTGAAATAATTCAAGGGAGGTTTTATTAAGAAAGTTTCATATTAATGTTGTTAATTGAGATTATAAAAGCTTTGAGAGACGTTTCATATTAATGTTGTTAATTGAGATTATACAAACATTGTAATTAAAATGAATTATTTGAAGTTGAGTGTTTGGCTCATGCCCATAGTTGGTTCACTATTTGGGTGATGTTTGGCTCATGCCCCCAAAGTGTCTCAACTTGTATAAAGGAAACATAGAAACATGGAGGTTCACCACTCCCTTCATTGAGCCCCTTCATTGAGCAGACAAACAACTTTTGACATTGCAACCTTTTACTTCAACCCTTTCTACCCACCTAAACACTGTGCCCAATGCCATCCATAAGCGAAGACCTTACATTAAGCCCCTAAAACACTATCAATGTGCCCACTGCCATCCATAAGCAAAGACCTTACATAAAGCCCCTAAAACACCATCAATCTTCCCTCGATACATGTCTCTAAATACATATTTTAAGTTTATATGTTTCCTCTATTTTTTTTATATACTTTCTATTTATAAAGTTTATATTGTTTTTACATATATAAATATGTTTATATTGTTCTTCCATATATATAAATATGTATATATTTATATTTAAAATATATAATATTTAATACTACAAACATAAAAATTTCAAAATTTAAAGATAAAAACTTATTTACTATAAGATATAAGAGTAATAGTTTTTTTTATATAATAATAAGAGTAATAGTTTTTTTTTTATAATAATATATTTATATATGTTAATCTTTATTTATATATATAAAGTTTATATTTTCTTTTTAATATATATAAATATGTATATAAAAATAAAATATTCTTTATTTTAAGAATAATAGTTTTTTATATAATGATATATTTATATATGTTATTAGTTTTTTATATAATGAAATATTTATATGTTATTCTTTATAAGTTTATATCTTCTTATATATATTTATTAATATAAAATAATAATATTATACAATTTAATATCTATTAAATTTATAAAATTTAATATATAATAAGTTTATAAATGTAATATATAATAAATGTAATGTTATTTATGTAATAATATAACAAGGTTATAATATTTTTTGTTTTCTTATATAAAATTTATATATAATAAGTTTATAAAATTTATATATAATAAGTTTATAAAATTTAATATATAATAAGTTTAATGTTATTTATGTAATAATATGAACAAGTTTATAATATTTTTTATTTTTTTTATAATATATGGTGATTTAGAAATTATTGATTTATTGTCACTCAATTTGTAATTGCTTCATATTTGATAGATAACCAGAAGTAACAAATAGATAATTACGAAAGCAGTGTTTCAGACATTGTAAAAGAAATGAAGATTGATGCAGGAGCATCTCTCCACGTCAGCTAGCCAGCCAGCCAGCCACGTCGAGCGCGTGCATTCAACGCTGAAGAGAGGCGCAACCTCATTTGAAATCTGAATTCAATGTAATTAAATGTCTAAGCTGGTGAGTTGTAGAGCCGTGCCTTTGTGCAGGCGTAGAGTAGATCGGCCTTTAATGTTTGTAAGGCTGAGATCTAGATCCGGATAGCGTACTAGACAACCCATTCAATGTAATTGAATAGGGTAGGTAGATTGGAGGGAAGAGCTCTAAGAGCCCCCTCAGGTAAAAGAGATTTTTAGGATCTCATTTGGGAAGAATTTGAGATAGTAGAGAATCTGCGAGTAGAGAGTAGAAGAGAAGAGCCGAGACCTTGTTAAAGGATGTGCTCAGGAACACCTTGTACAAATAGGCATTTGCCATTTTAATATAAAGAGAAGCAGTTTCTCCTGCATTACTATGTGTTGAATGAATGTCTGTGAGTGTTCTTATATGCTGTAGATGTATACTGTAGCTTTGCATTTGCAGGAGTGTGTTTGATTTCAGGTGAAGGTCTTTGAGGCTTCACACCAGGAGGGTGTGACAGAATGCTGCGGGTTCTGATAGTCGTGCACAGAGGATGCACTTCTGAATACTATGGGTTCAGATGAAGATGTGTTGCGGCACAGGAACTGGAATCAACAACTCATGAGGAAGACCTCAAGGTTACTGAACACCTTGGAGGCAAGGCTATGTATGAGAGACACAGTTGCAGACAGAATCTCTGAGGAGTTCTGTGAAGCTCCGCCAAGTGGGCATTGAGCATATGCACAGTGGTGCATCGAGAAGAACTCTGCTATGAGTTCAAGAAGAAACATAATCACTGAAGATTCTGAGAGCTCTGCGAGGTGGGCATTGAGCGAGTGCATAGGTGCACAGAAGAAGTACAGAACCGTTGGAAGTTCTGAGAGGATACTCTATCAGGAGGGCATTGAGATATTGTGCAGACAGGCACAGAAGAAGAGAACTCTTTGAGTTCTGGAAGTTAGAGGAAGAATCCACTGAAGGATCTTCATAGGGTTGTTGAACACCTTGAAAGGCTCAACAAGAGGTTGCTTGAGGCAGAGGATAGCCAGGAGGGCATCCAATTTTCTCCATTTGTGGGAGAGAAGGAAGAAAGACAAAATCCCTTAGGGGTCTGAGTGTTGAGGAGCTCAGGAGAGATAGCACTTTGGGTGTGTGAAGACCCTGCAGAGGCGTAGGAGTCATAGAGTCCCTTGAGGATTCGGGTGCAGAAGCTCAGGAGGGACGAGTGCTTTCAGGAACAGAGCGTAGCTGCAAGGAGTGCAGAGGTTGAAGAACTCTTTGGAGGAGTTCAGAGTTCCCAGAAGCTCAGGAGGAACAACGTCATGGAGAACACATGGCGAGAACTCAGGCAAAGGAGTTCGCAGAGGAGAAAGGGAGCAAAGGTTGAGGCCTTTGGCTTTTGAATTCTCCCAAGGTTGGGAAGAAAGTGCGCAAGCTTAGGAGGGAGCACAGTAGCCGTCAGATCGGCTGGAGAAGATATCTAGACCATTGGTTTCTACATCCAGGAAGGAGTAGGAGAAGCACATAGAAGAGGAGATCGTCAGTCGTCGGATCTCACTCAGATACCTGTCAGTCGTTTGATCGGGTGAAGGTGCGCAGAATTTAGCCTCTGGAGTAAGCGCACAAGAAGGATGGATCTGAACCGTCAGATCTTGAGCAAATTACCCGTCAACCATCGGATTGGACAGGAGCTGCACGAGGTTTACCATCGAGAGTCTCGAGGACAGGAGATCAGGGATTTCCATAGTAAAAGTCCCGGAAGCGATTTGAGCCATCCGTTTGTGGATACACGTGGCGGATATTGAGGCGTCGGGAGTCGGGATATCAACATTCCCGTGGACAGAAGATCGGGTAAGTCCACCCTGAAAATCCCGACACAAATCTGGGTCGTCCATCTGAGAGAGGACGTGTGTCATGCGATCGTCCATTTCGGAGATCTGGGCACTAGACATCGGTATATCGACACTCGGGAAATTGGAATTCCTGAGGTCGTGAAAGTCGGGACATCAGAAGTCTCAAAACCGCAAGGAGTTAACCAAGACCGTCCATCAGAGGAGGACGCGCGACAACAATCGGAGCCATCGGGGAAAGTCACGATAGGAAGTCATCTATCGACATTTTGGTCATCGGGATATCGAGAATCCTAGTGACAAGAGGTTTGGGCATTTCGGAATCGCGAAGTTCGAAACCCCGACAAGGAGGAAGGATCCATCGTGGGGCCAGCTGTCAGCATATCGGAGAATCGGGATTAGAGGGATCGACAATCCCGTGGGCAAATGTTTTTCAGCATTTGAAACTCCGAAGCCCTGATAGGTGGTATGACTGCGGTCATATAGAGGGAGGTCGTATGGACCCAAAAGGTCTAGCCCAGGGGACTAGCGGAAGCTGACGTCATATCGGGATATCGGGGATTTCGAGGAAAAAATGTTTATGCATTTCGACATTGCGATGTTCGAAACCTCGATGGGAGACAAGGCTGCGGTCTTGTGATATAGTGGTCATGTGGGCCAAGAGTCTAGCCTGGAGGGCTAACGGGAGTTGGAGCACATCGGGATTTTGAAGTCCAAAACCCCGAAAGAAGGATAAGGCTGCGATCTTATGAATTAGCGGTCACATGGACCAGAGCATAGCCAGGAGGGCTAATGCGTAAAGGGCGCGTATCAGTGAAGTTGCTCATCGAAGATCGAGGATTCAAGAGGATAGGAACTCTTGACGTCGGGGATCACGAAACCCCGAAACCTGAAATTAAGATAAGGGAAAGAGTGCGGTCATGTGCAGAAGGCCGTGTGGGTGAAGAAAGGACCGGTGGATCAGGTTTCAACCAAGATTCCAGCAGGGAATCGAGTGAGCTAATTCGGCTCAAAGGGAAATTTGAACGATCCTGAGAGCGGGTGAGTAGAGCAGACTCACGTACGCCATCAAGTGGTATCAGAGCTTGATTCTTGTCTGTATATTTCAGGCAAGGGAAGGCATAAGAGGAAAGCACTCTGATACACACATCAAGTGGTATCAGAGCGGGAACTTCACTTGTATATTTCAGGTGAAGTGGGAAGACAACAAAAGACAGAGCGTTGGAGACTCTGTGGCGATTGTTTGCAGGTAGGCGACAATCAAGAAGATAGTCAGCAGGACTGTAGGATGAAGCCGATAACACTCTTGGTGCAGAGTGACAGCAGTAGGTTTGCTAGGAAAGCAGACAAAGACACCACCATGGTTACTGAAGGCCATAGGCATGATGGGAAGAAAAGCAAGGCCGAAAAGCTTGCAGAAATGGATAAAGAGCTCTATGAATTAAAGGCAGACATAGAAAAGATCGAATTGAAGATGCGGCAGGATAAGAGGTCAAGATGGATGCGTGAATGGCCCTTGAAGGAGCCGAAGGTAAAATGGCCAGTCAAGCAGCTGATGGTCATAAGACAACGCAGGTTGTTTAAAGGATGGTTGAGGTATGCTAAAAACCTCAATGGACCTGAAGAAATGGTTCAGATATGTGAACTAGAGACTGGGAGAGATCTCAGTGAATTGGGATCGGCTAAAGATCTCAAGAACTGCTAGGAGAGCAGAGAAGAAATTCCAGATTGCCAGGTGGGCAGCGAGTTGAGATCACTGCGGGATCTCAGAGACTTTCATGAGGACAGCCAAGGAATTTCACATTGCCAGCTGGGCAATGATATGAGGTCGCTGCGGAATCTCGAAGACTACCAGGTGGGCAGTGAAGACATCTCATATTGCCAGGTGAGCAGAGATGAAAATTGGAGACTATCTGAAAGTCTCATGGACTCAGAGGTGAGTTCAATTCAGCAAGGAGTGCTGATGAAGATGGGATCAATTGATATCATGGTCTGCCAGGAGGGCAACATAGACATCCCATATTGCCAGGTGGGCAGGGATGAGCAGGTGAATTTTGATTAGCTCGAGGAGCTGACCGAGCACATGAGATTGTCTAAGGGTCTCATAAATTCAAAGGTGAGTTTGGATCAACATGTGCAATTGACGGAGGAGGAAGATCAGGATAATATTATGATGATTGGGGGAATTGGAGTATTCCTACCACTTGCCCAGGAGGAGGCAGAAATCTGTGTTGCAGATGCAGCAACAATAGTAGAACAGTCAACTGTGACTGTCAGGAAAGAAGAGGGATTGGAGCAGACTTTGGAAGATTCCCAAGAAGAAGAAGAAGGAGAGGAGAAGGATCATTCTGAGGAATGGCTCAATGATTTCAGCCAGGGAGCTGAAAAGAAAGAAGCTGTAGTATTGAAGCTAGCAGCAAAGGAATCCAAGGAGCAAGCAGGCAGATTTATCACTCCATGGGAGATGGAGCTAGAGATGTTGGAGGATTGGCTGAACAATCCAGAGCCAGTAAGAGAACTGACAGAAGTTGAGCTGTCAGAGAAGGTGACTGAACAGAAAGTCAGTCAGGAAGAGATTGCAGAGCCGAAGTCTACAACAGAGTGGCAACTTGAGGCCACAGGTGAAGATAAAGAAGAAGGCATGGGAGATCATGATGATCCACCCAATTGCATAAAAAATTTGCAGCTGAGGAGACTGCAAAAACAGGACCAGCCACTGGAGCAACTGGATGCAGTGATCGAGGAGATCAGAAGGCTGATGTTGAGATCAACAAAAACTGCTAGCAAGGAGAAGCTGAGCAGAAGGAAGGAAGCAGCAGCAACAACATCAGGATGGAGCGGATGAACAACTCCAGAGAATGATTTGGGATCCAGGGGGATTTCCAAAGCTGAGAGATGGGAAGCTCATGAGTAGGAGCTCATGAATTTTACAGCTGAGGAGTTTGATGTAGGAGCATCTCTCCACGTCAGCCAGCAAGCTAGCCAGCCACGTCGAGCGCGTGCATCCAAAGTTGAAGAGAGGCGCATCCTCATTTGAAATCTGAATTCAATGTAATTAAATGTCTAAGCTGGTGAGTTGTAGAGTCGTGCCTTTGTGCAGGTGTAGAGTAGATCGGCCTTTAATGTTTGTAAGGCTGAGATGTAGATCCGGATAGAGGACTAGACAGCCCATTCAATGTAATTGAATAGGGTAGGTAGATTGGAGGGAAGAGCTCTAAGAGCCCCCTCAGGTAAAAGAGATTTTTAGGATCTCATTTGGGAAGAATTTGAGATAGTAGAGAATCTGCGAGTAGAGATCATAAGAGAAGAGCCGAGACCTTGTTACAGGTTGTGCTCAGGAACACCTTGTACAAACAGGCATTTGCCATTTTAATATAAACATAAGTAGTTTTTCCTGCATTACTGTGTGTTGAATGAATGTCTGTGAGTGTTCTTATATGTTGTAGATGTATACTGTAGCTTTGCATTTGCAGGAGTGTGTTTGATTTCAGGTGAAGGTCTTTGAGGCTTCACACCAGGAGGGTGTGACAGAACGCTGCGGGTTCTGATAGCCGTGCACAGAGGATGCACTTCTGAATACTGCGGGTTCAGACGGAGACTTGCTGCGGCACAAGAACTAGAATCAAAAACTTAGGAGGAAGACCTCAAGGTTGCTGAACACCTTGGAGGCAAGGCTGTGTATGAGAGACACAGTTGCAGACAGAATCTCTGAGGAGTTCTGTGAAGCTCTGCCAAGTGGGCATTGAGAATATGCACAGTGGTGCATCGAGAAGAACTCTGCTGTGAGTTCAAGAAGAAACATAATCACTGAATATTCTGAGAGCTCTGCCAGGTGGGCATTGAGCGAGTGCATAGGTGCACAGAAGAAGTACAGAACCATTGGAAGTTCTGAGAGGATACTCTGCCAGGAGGGCATTGAGATATCGTGCAGACGGGCACATGAGAAGAGAACTCTTTGAGTTCTTGAAGTTAGAGGAAGAATCCACTGAAGGATCTTCATAGGGTTGCTGAACACCATGAAAGGCTCAACAAGAGGTTGCTTGAGGCAGAGGATAGCCAGGAGGGCATCCAATTTCTCCATTTTTGGGAGAGAAGGAAGAAAGACAAAATCCCTTAGGGGTCTGAGTGTTGAGGAGCTCAGGAGAGATAGCACTTTGGGTGTGTGAAGACCTTGCAGAGGCGTAGGAGTCATAGAGTCCCTTGAGGATTCGGGCGCAGAAGCTCAGGAGGGACGAGTGCTTTCAGGCACAGAGCGTAGCTGCAAGGAGTGCAGAGGTTGAAGAACTCTTTGGAGGAGTTCAGAGTTCCCAGAAGCTCAGGAGGAACAACGTCATGGAGAACGCATGGCGAGAACTCAGGCAAAGGAGTTCGCAGAGGAGAAAGGGAGCAAAGGTTGAGGCCTTTGGCTTTTGAATTCTCCCAAGGTTGGGAAGAAAGTGCGCAAGCTCTGGAGGGAGCACAGTAGTCGTCAGATCGGCTGGAGAAGAGATCTGGACCATTGGTTTCTACGTCCAGGAAGGAGCAGGAGAAGCGCATAGAAGAGGAGATCGTTAGTCATCAGATCTCACTCAGATACCCGTCAGTCGTTGGATCGGGTGAAGGCGCGCAGAGTTTAGCCTCTGGAGTAAGCGCACAAGAAGGACATATCTGAACCGTCATATCTTAAGCAAATTACCCGTCAGTCGTCGGATCAGACAGGAGCTGTACGAGGTTTACCATCGGGAGTCTCGAGGACAGGAGATGGGGGATTTCCATAGTAAAAGTCCCGGAAGCAATTTGAGTCGTCCGTTTGTGGATACACGTGGCGGAGATCGAAGCGTCGGGAGTCGAGATATCGACATTCCCGTGGACAGGAGATCGGGTAAGTCCACCCTGAAAATCCTGACACAAATCTGGGCCGTCGATCTGAGAGAGGACGCGTGTCACGCGATCGTCCATTCCGAAGATCCGAGCACTAGACATCGGTATATCAACACTCGGGAAATCGGAGTTCCCGAGGTCGTGAAATTCGGGACATCAGAAGTCTCGAAATCGCAAGGAGTTAACTAGGACCGTCCATCAGAGGAGGACATGCGACAACAATCGGAGCCATTGGGGAAAGTCCCGACAGGAAGTCGTCTATCGACATTTTGGTCATCGGGATATCGGGAATCCTGGTGACAAGAGGTTTGGGCATTTCGGAATCACGAAGTTTGAAACCCCGACAAGGAGGAAGGAGCCATCGTGGGGCCAACTGTCAGCATATCGGAGAATCGGGATTCGAGGGATCGACAATCCCATGGGCAAATGTTTTTCAGCATTTGAAACCCCGAAGCCCCGATAGGTGGTATGACTGCGTTCATATAGAGGGAGGTCGTATGGACCCAAAAGGTCTAGCCCAGGGGACTAGCTGAGGCTGACATCATATCGGGATATCGGGGATTCTGAGGACAAAATGTTTATGCATTTCGACATTGTGATGTTCGAAACCCCGATGGGAGACAAGGCTGCGGTCTTGTGAGATAGTGGTCATGTGGGCCAGGAGTCTAGCCTGGAGGGCTAATGGGAGTTGGAGCACATCGGGATTTTGGAGTCCAAAACCCCAAAAGAAGGATAAGGCTGCGGTCTTATGAATTAGCGGTCACATGGACTAGAGCATAGCCAGGAGGGCTAACGCGTAAAGGGCGTGTATCAGTGAAATTGCTCATCGAAGATCAGGGATTCAAGAGGAAAGGAACTCTTGACATTGGGGATCATGAAACCCCGAAACCTGAAATTAAGATCAGGGAAAGAGCGCGGTCATGTGCAAAAGGCCGTGTGGGTGAAGAAAGGACCTGTGGATTGGGTTTCAACTGAGATTCCTGTAGGGAATCGAGTGAGCTAATTCAGCTCAAAGGGAAATTTGAACGATCTTGAGAGCATGTGAGTAGAGAAGACTCACGTACGCCATCAAAGACTAAAGATGGAACATATTAGAAAATTTGTAAAGTACAACTCACTTGGAAGAGTTTTACATTCTCTTTGCAATGCCAACCTACTAAACTTTTATGTTCCATCCTTAGATCTCTCAACAAGTATCAAACCTCCCTTCCTGAGCAACTGTACAACGGAACCATTTTTAAAATCCTCCTTATATTCACCTAGTTGTTGGATATCTTTAGTTCTCTCCTCTCGCTACCGTTCAACAACAAGCACATAATAGTTTACAGATAATAGTGTTTATTAAAATTTGTGTACACTCATTGTTTTCCTAATAACATAACAAGTTAGGATGCACTTAACTTTGGAAAGCTCTCATGCATATTTTAAAAATATTTAGCGTTCTTCGATATGACCAAAAGATTTACACATTAAAACCAAAACTTAAAAAGTTTGCATTTTACAATAAAGACCAATATGTCATGAATTGGATGAAAAGAGAGTTGAAAATGTTAGAAACAATGGGTTATTACTTTATTTCCAAATATAAATGATTGAAAAGAGTTCCCACTTAAATTTAGCTACAAATCAACATTAATTAATTTATGGTAATGGATAGAGCATCTTACATTGAATTGGATTGGATTTGCTTCTTTTGAATAATTTATGGTAATGGATGAAGCATCTTATATTGAATTGGATTCGGTTTTTTATATAAATTGTTTCAATATATATTTATCTAATAAGTTATTATTATTATAATATAATTTTCAAATCAAACTTTATTTTTATAAATTTATACATACATGAATTTTCAAAATAATCTAAATTGAATTATATAATATATAATATAGTATCAAAAAATAAAAATAAAAACAAATTTTTATGTAAATTGGTTTTAAACAAATTTATTATTTATTTTAATAATTTTATAAATATATAAATTTTTAAAATAATATAGATTCAATTATATAGTATAGCATAAACAAATAAAAATAAAAATTAATTTTTATGTACATTAGTTTTAAACAAATTTATTATAAAATTAGGAGTCTAAAATGGGGGAGTTTGGTGGTCCAAAATCCAGGTTGCCAAAACCATAGGGAATATATGGCTTATCTCTTACAAAACGACCGAGCTACGATGCCTCAATTTATTGCGTAAAAAATCCCAAGCCAAATTCAACATCCCCGATTCTGTACCCTCCATTCCGTCGGTGTTTCTTCTTTTCCCTCCTAGATTTAGTTCGCCGCCACAAGATATGCCAGGGAAGAATTCCCTTGGACTACCCTTCGACTTTTCCCTATCTTCACAATAAAAATTATGCTTCAGGTGTTTCCCTATTATTTGACGTGAAGAAGAAATGATCTGAACTTGATGGGATGTTAAAGAAATTTATAGGCCCCACCATCCTTACAATCTTATCCACTTGCTATTCGCATCTCCCTCTGTGTTGTCTTTTCTTCGTCTAAAGGAGTGAAGCTGAAAAGTGATGTCGAGGCCGTTGACACAAGAAACTGTATAGACATTGTATGCATAGACTGATACACTCAACCGCCATTGTCGCCACGTGGAATATGTCACCCATGTAATAAAAACACACCAACCTCAATAATAAATGAGAGGAAGATGCGACCCATGTAATAAAAGAACATCAATGTAATGTATCAATGAATCTCATACTTATGATTGATCGATGTTCACAATCAAGGAGGTACACTATCTTGAGCTTCCTTCCCTTCAAGTAAATGAGGGGGGCCTATTTCTTCAACCTCTATAGGATCATGATTTTGACCAACGATTTCATCTTCCCTTAAATCTACTTGTAATGAATTCTTGGAACAATGATTCTTGGAGGTGAGAGAGAAAAAATCCAGACATTGACGGAGAATAAGAGAACAAAGCCTACTGCATTCAACTTCTAAAGAGTATATCCACTATTTCTGCAGGAGGAGGAGATTCATTATGTTGGCAGTATTCGTGATATTGGTCTACTCCAACTTTGTGATTTTCGAGGAAATGTGCATGAAAGCATTGTTGTTGGCATGTGTAATTTCTTCATGTTTGCAAAGAATTCAACGAATCTCCTTCCAATCTAGGTTATCCATGTCTAAATCAAAAAATATTTGTACAATTCAACTTAATGAAGCGAGACCAGGCCAAACGATCAGTAGGAAATAATTACCAATTCCAACTCTATTAAAAACTAACAAAAACAGAGGAATATTATCCTGTCTAAACTGAATAGGGTCATAAGAAACACCGAGACAAACCAACACTAAAAAAATGAATTGATAGGCGACGGGTTTACTGGCCAGAGTGAAAGAGGTTACTAGCATTGAAGTCCCAACACAACCCGAAACCACCATCCATGGATGACCTTGCGTAGCTCCAACTAAAGACACATCAATCCCACACCAGAGTCCTTCACACTCCCCTAAATCCTGATCAACCTCATTACCAAATAACCCATTACCACTCCACAATTTCCAAATTGAATCTGCTAAAGAAAAATCCATGTCACTCCCTATTATCAACAATATCCCACATATCAACAGAGGTTCCAACATAATGCATTGAATAGCCTCCACATGATCCATACAAAGCAAGTGTGAGAACTATGGAGACCACGTGTCATCCTTCCCACATCGTGTCCAACTATATATTGACATTGAATGCAAATTAATAAGATGCATGAAAATTCGTTAAGGTATGGGGCCAAGGTCCTGCACCTTGTTTTTAATCAATAATCCAAGGCTTAGGTAGGAGGCCACCTTGGCCTAGTGGTTTGTCTCACCATTCAACGCTCTTTTTATATGAAAGAACAAGACCAAAAGAACAAGACCTAATCGAAACAAGGGATATTTTGTTATTATCCTTGAGATGAGTGTACTCTGTTTGTTCCCCCCCGACATTGCTTGGTCTATCATGACTGTGATAACCAACATAGTCCCCCAAAGTTATTGATGTTCTAAAGCCTTCTTCCTTTGCGATGTAGAGATGCCTCCACAACAAATAGGCTTCAACAAGATTGTTTGAAATGTTTCAAAGCTCCTAGGCATAGTAAACAATCTTGTTTCTTCTCGGATCATGGAGACTCCCCTCTGCCACACCTAAATGACATTAACAATTTTGAGTAAATTTTTTTCTCTCAAATAAATCAAATCAAATGACATTATAAATTTGGAATAAAATGTTTAAAGCTCTCTAATGATTTTCAAAATTCTAAAATTCAAGTATTATTAAGACTAAACTATAAGACTTTTTAGTTATGCAATAAGATTTAAAATTATTTCTAATTGGTTAAAGATTCATCTTTTTTTAAATATAATAAAACAAATTAATAATACAAGACCTAAAAGTATATGGTAAAAATATTACCAACTGTCTTCCATTGCTACATTGCACTAGGTAAGCAATCAAACTTATCTCCTTACCCTTCATCTTATTTAAATGTGACATTTCCATGCCCTGTGTTTCTTTGAAGGGAATCAATTAGATGAAGTTTGCTGATAGATTGCTTACATATAATTTCTCATACAACATTTCTCTTGTTTTTTCTTCAGAATATGCATACATGCTGAAAGTGGATGAAAAGAGTGATGTATATATCTTTGAAGCATGTAAGAAGGGAAAAAAAAACCACATACTTTCTGGTTTGCCGAGCATACCTGTTGTATCTATGGTTCTCTTTTCGATTTAAATAACATGGAGGATCTTAATAGCATTCACCATCGCAGTGCTATGTCGTTGGAGCTTAAAGTTAAGCATTATAGTTCTTCCATCAATAGCCACTGTCCTGTTTAGCACAACAACACATCAAATACCCTTTGCCCTGCATTTCTCACGCCATCCTCGATCTCTACAAAATGCAGCCAAATAGAATATTTTGAGTTGGGATCAACCTTAAACAAATAATTCATGACTTGCCCAACCCCATTGCCTCTTAAAGCAGACTGATAGATTGCTTTGGGATAAATATTAGGAGCCATAAAGGTATATCGGATAGGATTCGAACCTCTGAGCTGGCGAGCCAAGGTCTTCTCCACAACATCAGGTTCGTCATCTGAAAACCAAAAGAGATCACCACTCCAGGGGTTGGCATTGTAAGACTCCCCGTATATGCCCTGGCCGCTTGCTCCACAGTCGATCCTCTTAGTAGTACTGAAGATGAGAGTATTCCCCCACTGAGGCCCAAAATAATAAGCTTTTGGATGAAGCTAAAGAATCTTGATACTCATTACCGAGGGATCGTCGTGGTCGGTGTTGTGAAAGCAGGCAATGGCAACAATGTCTGAAACTAAAAATGAAGCTTCCACATAGGACTGGTCATCGTTCACGCTCCACCCGGACTTTAAAGAATAGACCTGCGTTTAACATGTCAATATATAGTTGATGAGAAGTATTTTGTAGGACAAGTTTAAATATTCTATTTTTTGGATTTTTTTAAGCAAATATTACCACAATGTGGTTATATAATTGTTGGTGAAATTTCTATTTTCTATTACTTAAATTATATTTTTATAGATTTTATGTCTAAAAAATACTTATTATCTAGATTGTACAATTTCAACAACTAATATTTAGAATTTTAA